>SPJY01002313.1:0-124536 GCA_005191435.1 Raddia distichophylla | reverse complement strand
GGAGGGGTGTTGAGAATAATGTTTCCCATTCAACTTAGTTGAAACCACCCAGCAAATGCCATTCTATATAGGTCCAAAATATTTCAAATTTTTCTTCCTAATCGCCCTGTTCTAATTTAAAATGCGATCTAGACCACTGTTCTCTCATAAGCCTCCTAGGGCTTCAGTGTCACTGGTGTTTCTGCATCATTGCCGAATACATAACGGTACCAGTGAACACCTAGCCTAGCGGCACCATCATGGCATCATCCTCCCCCATGCCACCATGCATCCATCCTCCTCGCACCAGACATGCAGCTGATCTGCCTGCACCAGATGTTCAGCTGTCCAGCTTGTCGTTCCCGCGCATATGAGGTCCATCTTCGTTGTCTCTGGCCTTCTTCCTCCATACATGAGGTGAAGGCGCTCTTTGTGCAGCCATCCAACCTTCCTTCACTGGTGACCATATCCACAGTCGATGGATCATCTTCAACTCCATTGAGGTCTGGAGTGACTCCATCCACCATCAGTGGTGAGTGCAGCAGCATCCCATCAGTAGGGGAAGCCCACAACGAGCAGTAGGGGCAGCTTGCCTATGAGAGTGAGTGGCTTGGAAATCCCTGCGATGGCCAGTTGCCAGTCATAAAATTGTAGATGGGATTCTACCCTTCACTTTATGAAAATACAAGGGTAGATGTTGTGATTATCAAGGTTGTGATGATTGATTTTGATTCAAATTGTCATTCAAAAATATATGTTGTGGTTCAAATGATTTTCATTTGGATGATTCGTGTCATTGTTTGTCAGATTGCATGAGGCCATGACAAACTTTGGGTTGCATTGGAATTGTTGGATTGTAATGGAACTCATTACTTATGCATACTAACAGATAACTGTGACTTGCATAATGTAATGCAACCTCAGAATTTTGCATATAAATTTCATAGCTCTTGTTTTGTAATCAAATGTTTTTGTTTTACTTTGATTTTCTTGATTTTAAATTTTATGCCAGAAAGCTCAAAATCATCTGTAAAAATGATATGTCACTGCATGAAGTCATAAACAATACAAAAACCTTTTTTTAGCTCATTGATATAAGGATGTATCAACTAATATTTTTTTCTTTTCAATACAATAGTCCAATCAAAGATAAATCTGAGATACTAAACAACCTTGCTTGGTTGTTTTTTTGATAAAGACAGCCATAAACTTCTTATTTATAAGCCTAAGCTCAAACAAATAGGCCCATAGTAGTGTTTAGTTTATTTTTTTTTACATTGTACCGATTTCACATTGGTGTAGTTTGTTTTTCTTTTGGTATTGTTTTTCTTTTGTCAGTAGAGGCATTATCATTTCCTCCCTTTAGTTTGTTTTGAATCTTCATTATTGGTTCACAGCTTTTGGAGGAGGATACTGCTTTGAAGAGGTTCAAATCTTACAAGAACGGTGTGAAGCAGGTCTCAAGAATTGGGAATGTTCTCACTCTTGTTGTTGCCGCTGGTATGGTGCCGTGCACTTTGGTTTTCTTACTGCTGCTTTTTCTTTGGTCTTAATGGTGCAGTAATTATTGATTCAGCTTGTAAATGGATATTGACTTTCGACCTAATAGATACAAGTTAGCTATTACTTTGCTAGTTGAAAGACATGACTAGTAAATTATCTACTCCTTAAAAAAGAAACCTCAATTGAATTTTGGCATTGGTGCCGAAATGGTAGTATGCTTAAGTTTTCCTTTACCAATATCAAGTAAACTGTCTTATATATTGAGTTCCTTGATTGAAAGCAGTGCTATGTTAAATTCTTGTTTCTGCATGAGACCGTGCTGAGGCTGTCTTGTGTACTGTTTAGCATGCAACTTGCAAGCAGTGCAACATAAGTTATGTTTGTTTAAACCGTACTAGACTACAATGCTCTATTTCCAAGCAGTGCAATATATAGGCCATGTTACTTGATTTTGTGGTATTGCAGAACAAACCACAATTCCATATATTAGCTATTTCTGACAAGATCTCTTGTGGCAACCCACTACCTCTACTGTTTCCTACACTTGCTTATTCTTCAAGAATTATACTCCCTCCATTCCAAAATATTAGACATGCATGTACTCGGAAAAGTCAACGTTTGTAACTTTTGACTAATAATTGAGCTATCATGCATGTGATACATATAGTTGAGTTCATATTTGAAAGTACTTTCATATGATGTTAGGTTTATAGTTATTGATAATATATTGTGAGAGCAAAAAATGGTCAAAGTTCTATGTTATAGACCACGTCAAAAACTTATATGCCTTATATTTTGGAACGGAGGAAGTAGTATGTGTGTTTCTATTCATAATTTTTTTTATCAGTGTCTTGAGAGATATAAGTTGGCACTTGAAAGTGAATTAATGATACTATGTGATTAGCTATCAAATTGGCAGTATATGGAGTTGTTTCATTGCATGATGGATGCTTATTGACAGTAGCATTGGTATAATTTGGAACATGGTGGGGCTTAAAGGCATTCTCTTCATATATTAATACAGTTGGTAGCGTCTCACCATGATCTTTGCAATGTGCCCATATGCTTGAAACAAGTCAAATCTTGAGGCCAACAGTAATTTCAGTAGAGTTTTGTTTATTATACTACTTGAAGTGCACATAGTCCCTTAAAACGTGTGTGATTAGGTTCACACAAGGATGCATCTTTGCAACCTATAAACTGAGTGCTTCTATTTTCAAAGACGATAAATGTCGTGTATTGTTTCAATTTTTTTCTTAACATAAAACTGTTGTAGCCACGGAATGCTAGAAGCACCCTTTTTTTTCTCAAGTAAAGCAAATGGATATTTGTTTCATTCAATTCTGTACCTTGTAGCACTTCTTTCCTCTGATGATGGGCTTGTTTCTTCATAGTTGCGCTAATTGTTCTCCGTTTTATCACTCAGCCTGCAGCTATGAGATCGTTGTACTGGCAACCAGCCCAAAATGAAAGAAAGAAGAATCATGAGAGCGCTCAGGTCTACTGGAAAATAATTTTTCAGCATAAACTGGCATTTTATCAGCACTCATTTTGAGTCTCCTGTAGTCCTGTGTTGATCATATCATGTAAAATAAAACAAACTAGGTTAACCTTCACCCTCGAATAATTTTCTGGTTTCTTCACCCAAGGCGGATTTCCCCTGGTTACATGTGGCTGTAGGCACTTTCTACGCCCCCACGATTGATCTCGAAATTCATTACTTTTGCTTGTCAGGGGTGCAGCGATGTACTAAACTAGCCATGCTTAAGCGCCTATGGCGCTGTGACCAGACGTCACTGGACCGGATTCAATGGTCGTTGCGCCGTGGTCTTTTCTGGGAGGGGGTTTCTTCGGACGGGTTTGGTCGGGCCTGGTCTAGGATCTGGTCTCCTCATACATTGCTCCAAGCATCGAGCTCTATCTAGTGGAGTTAGTTTTTTCGGGGTTCGCTGCTCTTTCGCATGTGCAGTTGTTTTTTGGACGGTGTCCGACCGGCATCGGACCGGGTCCGGTGGGTGGTCGTTCCACTGTGGCCTTTCCAAGGAAGGGGTTTCCCTGAACGAGGTCCAGTCGGCCCCAGCCCTAGGGTTAAGGCCCATCGGACGTTGTTCGGTGGAGTTTTTTTTTTGTTCTTGAGCTGTTGTCCAAAAGCTCTGCACTGCCGTTCTGTGGCCCTTCAATGGACCATGTTCGGTGGCTGCCGGACAGGTTCCAATGGAGACGGTTCAAAAGAAGGCGCTGGATACCACGTGTCGCAACAAGGGCGCTAAGAAAAATGGTTTTATGAGTGTTGGAGCGGGATTCGAATTGTGGCCTTTGGGGTGAAGGTTTGCTCAGCTAGCCTCCCCACCAACTAGCCCATGTTGCTTCTCAGCCGATAGCCCTTTTGTTTTTAAAGGTTAAGGTAGAATGAATGGCCGTATGTTACTCGACGAGATGATCGGATGGCCGCTGACCTTCCGGCAACGTGGCAACGTGGGAGCAAGCGCGTGGGCGCACAGGAGACCGGCCTGTTAGGGCTTTGTATAATAGAATTGATAATTTTTGGAGGTACCTCATAGGCTATGGAGCAGGCACACATACTTCACCTTTTTCGTTGGCATCTATGATGCGAATTCCGTCGATCCCCCAATCTTCCTCCCTTTTTGAACTGCTCCTTTTCTTTTAGATTGCACTATTCCCTAAATCATTGGTGGGTCCACCACTAGGGCAGAGGGCAGTTGCTCGGGTTCTAAGGATATCCAAGGAGGAATACTGGTACTTTCTTCTTCATTGTGAAGCTAGAAATCTAGATGGGGAGCGTCGGAGAAGGCTTGAGACGAGGATGAGATCCACTAGTAGGCTTGCCAAGGTAAGGATGCGGTGGTATGGAGGCGATGTTGATGATGGACGGGGAGATGTGGGGCAGGAAGGAGGCGGATCTAGCGAAGGAGACGACAAGACCGCACGAAGAAGACGTAGACCACGTTGGGGTGGAGGTCTTCACCCTTGAACAATTTTCTGGGCTTTGCCTCGTCAATTCTAGAACCGGGTAGCCAATCTTCTTATGCTATTCATATCATATAAAATACCTTCTCATCCAGAACCAACGGGACAGCCTTCCTATGCTACTCATGTTATACAAACTTTCTATGCTATTCATGTTATACAAAATGCCGACTCGATCCAGAGCATCATGGCTTTCATGTCATAAAAAATACCTATTCGATCCCGATGCATCATGGTTTTGGCGTTAGTGAGCTTGATTTTTTAAAAAAGGAAAAGTCTATTTTAGCTATCTCAACTATCACGAAAGTCCAAAAAAACCCTAAACTATGATTTGGTCTGTTTTACATATCTGAACTTTCAATACCTGCTCAAAATCCATCACAACATGGTTTTTTAAGTGTTGCGCTCACGTCAGCAAAACCACCGAACAAAACAGGGTTGTGATGGCTTTTGAACTAGTATTGAAAGTTTAGGTATATAAAACAGACCAAATCATGGTTTAGTGGTTTTTTTGAACTTTCTGCGATAATTGACTTTCCTAAGATGGACTTATTCCTTAAAAAAATTCTGAAAAAATCTAATGAATTTTAGAAAATCATACGAAACTGTGGGAAAGAAAATAAAATATCTACAAAATCAAAACATATATAGAGTCCAAATATCCAAAAACAATAAAATATTTATGTGTAAACTTATATGAAAAATTATATTTGTGTTAGAGTGTATTTTATTTATTAAATAAATTTAAGTATTTATAGAAAACAGTTTGGCTTTTGGAAATAGGAAAATTTATTTACCTTCATGGAATAATTAATGAAAAATGAAGGACGCTAGTTTGACAGTTGAATTGGAATTTATAATTTTCAAATTTGAAGGTCAAACTAACATCCTTCTGTTTTATAAATTTCTTCGAATCATCTTATGAGCCAAACTAGTTTTTCCTATATACTTGATTTATTTAATCAATAAAAATACCTTGCACAACAAATATAATTTTGATATATATAAGTTTTCATGCAAATATAATATTTTTATTGATTTATCGGATCTACACGTTTATTTGAATTTGAAGAATATTAGTTGAATTTTCTAAGCATCCTGTGATATTCTATAATTTATTAGTTTTAAAAAATTTACTTTCTATAAACCCTACCCCTCCAGATCCAATTCGAGCTCGTTAGACGTGCCTTCCACATGCCATCACTTTCGTGTCACCCTGGATGACCACATCATCGACGCAAAGGAGCTCTTAGCGTCGGGGGTGGGTGGGTGGGTGGATTCGAGTCGATCCTGAGTGAGCTTAGACTGTCAAAGCTCGAGCTCGGTTAGGCTCCAGCTCGGCTCGAATCAGCATCGAGCTTAGGGTCAAGCTCGAGATTGATCTTGATGAAAGCTTGGCTAGGCTCGATATCGGTTTGGTTGAGCTCGAATGAAGTGATTTGTGCTGTTTTAAGGGGAAGATGAGACTATACGAGCTCGGTTGTACTCGATTTCAAGCTCGAGCTCGGCTCGAATTGTTTGAAGAATTGAATTTAAAGAGAGAAATATGCTATGCAATGATGATTATTCAAGCTCGGTTGGGTTCGATGAAAGCTTTGGATCGAGCTCGAGCTCGAGCTCGGGACCGGGCTCGAGATCGGCTCGTTTAGCATTCGAGCTCAATCCGAGCTCGAATCGATTTCAAGTAGCTCGTTGAGTCTGAGCTTTTGGTCTATAGCCCTAGGGGGCAAAACCAAACTCAGGCAATCGGTTAACGAGGCTAAATGGATTTTTTTTTTCCAATTTTATTTAGGGTTCGCCATCCAAACAAGTACATTTGATGATTTGTTACTCCCATAGCTCTCCCGTACATATGGGAATCTTAAATCATCAGCCGGCAAATAATCAAATTTCCCTATTATACATACTACCTAAACACTTGTGTTTCGTACTAATAGATTTTTATATGTGTTTACTTGTTTGACTCAAGCCTTTGCTCTTGCTTTCGCATTCTGCTGTGTTGTGCTTTGGTGTACTCATTTTATTTGTTATATCTTGGACCGATAAAAAGTTTCATAAAACTTAACATAATAAATAAAAAAGATAAATATAATGATTTGGTATATATATTGAGATAACTGAAAAACTTCCTAAAATAACACAGAGGTGATTCAAACAAATAAAAATTACTCTCAAATCGCATGGTGGTGCGGGAGAGAATAGATCGGTGAGAAGCAGAGGGGATAGGAAAACAGAGTCTGTCCGCTCATGTCGTGCACATGAATGGTCTGTGGCAGGTTGTTTTTTGTTTTCTTTAAAACTAACTTAATTTTTATCTAAATATGCAATTAGCCAACAAAACCAAACAATTATCATAGGCTGTTTGGTTAGCTGCATTTACAGAGATTTGCATGTACAGATGCAGAATCTTGTTTTTTTCTTGTGTTTGGTTGCCTGCATCTAGTTTTGAGTTTGGCTCTGTCGATGCAAGATTCTCCATACAGCCTGGCTATGGAGAAACACAGAAAATGAGCATTTTTCTAGATGCAACGCATGACGGCCTCGTGTTCTACACATGGGGCCACAGTCAGTCACCATATCAAGCCATGCATGGATTGCTAACATGGTAGATATGTTTTTATTTTTTCTTTTTTGTTTGTATTTTTTATTAGCGTATCCGATTACCGAACCGATTCCAAAAATAGATTTTCGACATTTTTTCGAACAAAACTAGACCACACTAGCTATATAAATTTTAAAATAATTAAATTTTAAAATATTCGCCTACTAAACACTCAACCAAACACTGTCTCTGCATCTGCACATCCTGTATCTCACCAGCCTGACTGAGTCGGACGGGCCAGGCTCGTGAGAGAAGGCAACCAAACAGCCTACAAGTGATTTTTTTTTATCTCATATGCAAATTTGAAAAAAAAACAATGGTTTTCTTTTTTTTTTATAAAAAAGGATATAACGATATCAAATATGCTATGATTTGATAAAAGAATTTTTGTACGAGATAAGAAGAGACTTAGGGAAGTGGTTCTTGAAGAGGCTTGTGATTCAATTCTCTCTATACATCCGAAAGCACCAAGGTGTATATGGATCGTCGCACGTCATAGTGGTGGATTGACATTGTAGTCTGTGCAACACTTGTCGACGGATTAAGGAAGAGCATCAGAGACAAACGGGACTGCTTCAACCGTTGGAAAACCTTGAGTAGAAATGCGAATAGAATGGAATGGATTTCATTGTAGAACTTCCAAAGACCTAATTCGATTATGATTCGATCTGGGCAATCGGATCAACCAATGAAATCAGCTCACTGTATTCCTGTCTAAAAACTTATACGGAAGATAAGTTGGTAGAATTGTATTTGGTACAGATCATTTGTTTGCATGGAGTTCCAAAGAAGATGGTGTCTGATAGATGAATCGAATTCGCTTTGAAGTTTGGCAAAAGCTGCATACTATGATGGGTAGAATTTTTTATTTTTGTACCGCATACCACCCTCGGATTGATGAACAAATATGGGAGTGAACCAAAAAAGCTATGCTGACTATCTGCATAGAGATATCACATTCACTGAAGGTGATTTTGTTTATTTGAAGGTTTCGCAGATGGGGGTGTGCGTTGTTTCCAAGTGAGCATGAATCTTGCACCTCGATATATTGGTCCATTCAAGATTTTGGCCAGAAGAGGTGACTTGGCCTATCAGTTGGAGTTAGCAACTCAATGTGAGACATTCATGATGTATTCCAAGTATCCCAACTAGGAAAGTGTTTGCGGATGAGCGGATATATACCCTTAGAGCAGTTGCACCTACGGGAGAATTTGTCTTGTCAGGAGTACCTGGTTCGGATTTTGGACAAAGCAGGTTGCCAGTCCAGAAATAAAATTCTCAAGCTTTTGCAAAGTGCAGTGGAGCAACCACATCGAGAAGGAAGCAACTTGGAAGTGTAAGAATTATTTGTAGGCAAAGTTTCCCATCTTTTTCCCGGATCTTCGGAATGTCAGGGTTAAGATTCCTCTTAAGGACGAGGGGAGGTTTGTATCATCCTCATTTTCAAAAAAAACAAAAATTGATGCGACATTGCATGCACAGAAAATCTTTAAAACCAAAAACCTTTTAAAATGATTATGTTGTTGTCCACAGTTTGGAACCGAAGTTTGTAGGCGTTGAGCTTAGTTGTTGAAAGGGGGATCAACGAGCCCTTTCCATGACGTACTAGGGCGTTTGAAGGTTGAGGAGCTCGCATGGATCTCAAACAACACAACGATTTTTACCCTGGTTTGGACTTTCCACTCCTTCAATAACAACCCTACGTCCAACCTTTTATTCTTATATGATTACAAGGGGGAGCTAACCGGGCAGCAAGAAGCAGCCCTATGCGTGTGGATACGTATCCACCCTAGGGAGGAGCTCATCGGTCTTCGCTGGTTGACTCGTATCCACCCTAGTGGGGGGTGTGGGGCGAGCCGAAAAGCCCCTGAGCGCGAAACTCAGCGGGAGTAAGGCATGTTTTTTAATACAATTTTGCTCGAGGAGGGCCAGAACATCCATTCAGGTATGAAGGGCAATTTCAATGCAAGATTTCTAAACATCATTTATATATGTGCCATGCCACCTAGAAACTATAAAAGAAACGATGGCTTCATTGCATTGTATTTTAACATTATTTCGATCGTTAATACTTTTGTCTTTCTCCAAAGCCACCTTCCCTCTCTACATTAATTGTAAAGCTTTGAGATGTGCATAGAAATGGTTTCTCAAATAAGAAATGACCTCCTCTCTGTGCATTAATTCTCTGCTATATCATCTTTCTATCCTACCTGGCATACCAAGAAACCAGTTAAGATATTGCATTGCAAGTGCCATTGAAGACTCGTTCATAGGGGAACGCAAGTAAAGCTAGGGGCGAATCCAGGAAAATAGGTCGATGGGGTCAAGTCAACACTAACACGAAACTCTGACTTACATATAGTTATATATAGAGTATTAGACAAGCATCATAGATAACATAACCATGAAAAATAATATGCTATCGGTCTGCATAATTAAATAGAAAATAAATTCTCTTTACAAAAGTGATTACCTCGGCGACTGGGCCTTATAGTTGTTCCCGCCGCTCTTTCATCTTTATGGAAAGATCTATCTCATCATCATTAGAAATTGTAGACAAAAGTCCTTGTTCCATAAAGCAAATCATGGAATCATTCATAAACTGGTCACCCATCCAATTACGTAACATCGTCTTCACAATTTTCATAGCTGAAAAGCACCTCTCAACTGATGCAGTGGAAATTGGCAAAACTAACACCAACTTGAGTAGCTTATAAACCAAAGGATAAGAAAGATGTTTTTTTGTGCCAACCATCATCTCAGCAAGTTTGGAAATTGTGCTCAAACTAGAAAATATTTCATTCGCTCGCACATTATCAATGTAGATAAGAAGTTCAAAACCAAGATCCTTCAATTGCACTGAACTAAAATCATTTGGATATGCCTTGGTTAACTCCATTAAGCTCTCTTAGATAAAAACAAGAAAAGAATCTTTGGGACTAAATGCAGCCATTTGGGTAAGCAAACTAGAATTCACCTTATTGAAACGATCATTGAACTCTGTAAACTGCAAGTCAATGACAGGATTAAGACAATCATAGCTATAATGCTGATAGTTAGTGCAATTAGTCTTTTGTCTTGGTTTATGTCGATCCACATATTCTTCTTCCATATCCAACTTAGGAATATCATGCTCTTTTAGATAATTCAAGAAACCACAGACTTGTCATTTCTTCCCATCATTTGGGCCATATTTTTCAACATATTGGAGAACCTTGATAATGGAAGGGAACAAACTACCGATGCTCTTAAGGGTTTCATAGTGAGAGCACCATCCAGTGTCTCTCGACCTTTGAAGAGATTGCTCCTAATTTAATCCTGTTCCACTACTAAGTTCAACTGCCTATGGCTTTTATTACCTTCTCTTGTTGACTTTCTCGAATCATATCTTTTCACTTGCAAGAAGCTCCAACAACATTAAGCAAAAGATTTATCAAGTCAAAGAAATCACTAATGTCATCATTCTTTTAAGCTACTGCCATGATGACTAACTGAGGTTGATGCGCGAAGTAATGAACATAATATGCTCAGCTATTCTCTCTCATGATCAAAGCTCTTAAGCCATTAAACTCACCTCTCATGTTGCTTGCTCCATCGTAACCTTGTCCTCTAACTTGTTTTAGAAAAGAGTTGGTCAATATTATATTTGAGGCATGCAACTGTTGCCTCCTTTACATGAACCACACCAATAAGCCTTTCTTTGATTACTCCAAACTTGTCGACATATCGCAAAACAACAACCATTTGTTCTTCATCAGAAACATCAATAGACTCGTCAACCATTAAACAGAAGACATTTACACCAATTTCTTCAATGATAGATTTCACTATGAATCTATGATCCGCATAAAACACAAATATGAGATAAATAAGTAAGCAATGCACATAATAATGAAACAACACTGAAACAAAAATAGAAAAACACTTCGTTACCTTAGCAAAGCAATTTTCAATGTCCTATTGGAGACACCATTTGTCTATTTAGAGGAGCATTTCGTAGCAAAACTCTCTTCACCTTGTCATTTTGTTCAGCCACAAGCTTTACTAACTCTAAAAAGTTTCCCATGTTATTGGAGTCTTCTGATTCATCGTGCCCACGAAAAGCTAAACCCTGGTGCAACAAATATCAAGCAGCATTTATAAAAGTGT
The DNA here is from genome assembly GCA_005191435.1 of Raddia distichophylla. NCBI lineage: Eukaryota > Viridiplantae > Streptophyta > Magnoliopsida > Poales > Poaceae > Raddia > Raddia distichophylla. The sequence goes on along the minus strand of SPJY01002313.1, from coordinate 113,315 downwards.
TCAATCGAATACGATGCTCCTCTCTGGTGACTTGACTTTGCTTGTTGAGAGCGACCACAATTGACTGGTCTTGTTTCATCATATTGTTACATCTTTTCACTGTTGCGTTGTGAGAACTATTAACCCGCCAAACATGAGTTTGAAGTCTATCTAACTTGTTCCATCCACAAAAACCATCGGTCACAAATGCATTATTTCCACCTTGGCCTTCAATGCGGTGTGCTCAGCCTTAAGGTATCCCATCCTGTGGGTGGTGCGTCGGCCAAGTTAGCAGTTGTGCTTCCATTGGCTCCCATCCCCGCGTCTCTGGGACGACGGTGCCGCCGACTTCAGTGAAGGCATTAGTGCTTGGAGGGGAAGATACCACCCCCCTTTTGGAAAGGATCATTTTAAAAGCATGTACAACAATCCACCTAAACAGTCTTTAAGCTATCTCTAAGCAGTGCCTTATTAGCTAAATGATGATGTGCAGGAGAGAGTGTGTGCATAGATATTTGATCCGTATGCAATAGTCAACTCGACAAGAGAATTAAAGAACTTTGTGTGTAAGCAAATTATCTATAAAAACATGTAGCCATATCTACCATTGTATATTTTTTTTTGAGAAAATCTACCATTGTATATGCTGTCTCTAAGTCGCCTCTAGTTTTGTCTCTAGGTGTCATGTCAATAGTTAGAAACAACTGTTATCTCAACCATTGTACATGCTCTAAGACTATCTCTAACACTCTTTGTCCCCTATAGCCTCATATACAATATTCTTTTTTAAAAAAATTCTCGCACAATATTTCTCCCATCTTCAACAGCATTGTATGGAGGAAGGAAAGGGAACCCCTATATATAACAGAATGAAGAGAAATTCTCTATTTTAGGAAATGGAATAGAAAACATTGTTGGAGCATATATGGAAAGAATCCGTCCCCTATTTTGAGTTAGAGAAGTTGCGGACCTGACTCAGCCCAGGGCCGAGCCCCTTTGTGAAAAAAACGCAGTTTTTAATAAATAAAGCTGCGTCATGCTCTATTGCCGTAGATTAGCCTCCGCACTCTTCTGTCTTTTGCCTTCGCTTAGGCGTCTCCAGCTAGGACGTTTGGCGTTGGGCATTCAGTTGATGGCGACTCGCAAGGCCGGGTGTTCACGATCCAGGGCGTACGCTCTGGATCAGACGAACCACAGAGGCACCGACCTGTTCCTCGTTATTAAGGCAAGCCGTTGTTACACCATTCGCACCTCTAACCATTGGCAAGCTGCAAGAAGCAAGGCCGGGCAGGCTCAGATGATGCTTCACTAGCTTTTGGTCACCTCCAAGGCTGCCCATTGAAGAAGGTTCATACTGAATTTTACGTATATCATCAAACGCATTTGCAGCACATCAATCAGCCAGCCTTGTGTACATCTCATGTCGATAACACGAGTAAATGGTACCAGACATGCCCAATGACGTTACTTCACGCAAAGCATGAAGGAGAAGCATTCAAAAAACAGCTAGGAATCCTAACAGAGGTGGAGCATCAATCATCTCCAGGATGACAGTGGATGATCTGAAGCGGAACGACCGTCAAAACTGATTTGGCTATAGCAATCAAGATTATTTTCTTAATTTTCATGGAACACAAAATCTGTAGGCATTCAAGACATTTCCTGCTCCAGACCACAAATATAAATCAACAAAAAAAATGCACTACACACAAATGAACACATGCGAAGCTAAGAGCACATTACAGACTATCAGATTCAGGTAATCACTCACCACCAAACATCGTCCACATATGAACTTCAGAAGTAGTCCAATTTTGTGAGCATAGCAACCTTTCACCAGAAATTTTAGTTAGGGATAGCAAACAAGTATACTTCAATGACAACGAAAGCTTCCTATCACCCCAAACTAACCTCCCAAGACAGGCATCTACCATCGTATAGTTTATAATTCTACATGACCACAGCAATGTGTATCATTAGTTGATTCAGTAATACAGAAGCTAGGAATAATTGGGAATATAGCTACTTCAATCAAAGGCCGGGCTTCACTTATTGTGCCCCAGAGGCCATAGTAACATCTACGTCTATATATTAATATACACATCACTGGCTTACTGCCTACCTGCCAATATAAACAACGGTCACATGCATGGCATATAGTGCAAGTATTAAAAGAGCTAAAGCATGTAACAGAAACAAGTTGCCTGTAATGGCTAATTCAAAAAATAAAATATACTATAACTAGGATCTTGTCTGTTACTAAAGTTAATTTGTAAATCTTTTCATCTACCAAATACAATAGCTAAAAATAACCACAAGGTAACAAGACAACTTCCACCAACAAATATAACTACAGAATGAGAATGGTTTCAGCCACCGAGATATAATGGCTGATAGACAGTCCTTTACACTTTGAGAAAGACCTTATATGATATATTAATAGCAACCACAGTATATTAGTACGAAAGCATTATTGTCTCACCGGCCAAAATCATTTAAAGCTTATACTGTTCTTATAAGGAGAAGGCTGGTGAATATTAAATGAAATAATCTAGTTATACTCCTGCAAACAGCTCCATGGATACATGTTAGGTCTCAAAATCCATAAAAATAAAACAGATCATGTCACTAGCAACACAGTCCAGTGGACATTAATCCATTATGCCTACATGGACAAACATTTCAAAAGCAGCAATGTATCACCATCTTAATGCAAGCAATTAGCTAGCCCCAGAACAGAACAAAAGCACACAAACAAGCAAACATACTAGTACATTGTCTCCTTCAGTACTAAAATTAAGATATACTCCCTCCGTCTCAAAAAGGATGTCGTTTTAGCATTCAAACATTCAAATTATCTAAGAGGTGAAATGACTTGGATGCCCCTATTTATTAGCTATAGTTGGATGAGGAGTTGGTGGTGGGAGAGGAATCTATAGGTATTTTATAGTGGTGGGAGATGAATCTAACATTTATTGCTCTAAAATGACATTTTTTTTGGGACAAAATTTGAATCCCAGGATGACAAGCTTCAAGGGACGGAGGGAGTATGTAATATGTGCGTATTCACTAAACAAAGTATTTTCACATCCCATCTACCAGTCAAAAGGATCAGAAATAGATGCCACAGACCACATGGGCATGATCAGCTGCAATTGCTGGCACATACAACGCATGAAGACAATGTCAGACTCGCCATGCATTTGTTGTAGACCGCTATTTTTTCCCATCACAGCAAATTCACATACAAACAGCACAACCATTCAGAAATGCAAGGGATAAACGAGTAAACAACTGAACTGATCAGGTGATACGAAATAGAAATTTGGCGCAACATGCAAGATAACATCAGACAACTCCATGTCTCGCTTGTCTTCACATTTTTACTACAATGGAAAGAAACACTGCAGCAGATAGAAGGGCTTGCCATTAGTTTCCAAGTCTCTATGATTCTCTCTACTAACCAGCAGAACAGTAGATGCATACTCTCATGAGTCTAGTAATACCAGTACCACGACAAAAAGGATTTATCCAATCTCACTTCAGAAACATCAGCAGACCAAAACTTCCGATGCATCAGAGCACCAGATTACCTCTTCAGGTGGAGGACGACCAGCGCGATGGCGGCTGTGGCGGCGGCTCCGGCGGCCGCGGCAACCACCATCTCTACGGCAGGCACCAGGGTCGAGGAAGCGGCAGTCTCCTCCTCCTTCCCGGCGGTGACGGCGGCATCCTTCAGGCACTTGATCCTCTTATCAAGGTCCACCTTCTCCAGGATCGCGGCCTCCCGCTGCGCCTTGAGGCCTCTAACCTTGCGCACCTCGACCTCGCGGCCGGACTTCTCGGCGGCGAGGAGGCCCTTGAGGCGCTGGACCTCGGCGCGGAGAGAAAGGATCTTGCCCTTGGTTGTGGAGGTGGTTTTCTCCGCGGTGGTGATCTCATCCTTAGCCTCCAACAGGAGCCCCTCAAGGCGGCGGGCCTCCGCGGCGAGGGAGTGGTTCTCGTGGGTGACGGCGGCGAGCTTCTCCTCCAGGCCACGCTTCCCCTCGCGGAGGGCATCGATCTCGGCTGCGTCGCAGGGCTTGGCGGGGAGGGCGGCCGCGGCGGCGGTGGGGGTGGCGAACGTGTCGTCGCCGTTCTCCATCGGGATTCGGGAACGCTTCCGGTTGCGGCGGTTGGACTTGGATATGCGTTGGTGGAGAATGGAGACGGGGAAACGGAAAGACGGCGCTCAAAAAGCGAGCGTGGCTTCGCCCGGGAATCCAGGAGCGGCCGAGCGGGGTTCGGATCGGATGGTGGGCTTGCCAACTGAAACGCATCTTATCCAGCCCACAATCCATCCATAAGTTGTGAGCAGCCGCACAACTACGCATGGCCCTTTTGGTTCGCGGTTTGGTTTGATTTTTTTTGTTGAGTCAAAATTTTATTTTTCGGTAATGCTTATACGCGGACGTCCGACGTGTCGGACACCACGCGCGTGGCCCAGCCCATGCTTTTATTTTTCATCTGCCTCCCCAGTCCTTAGGGCCACGGTATCTCCCAGCCACACATGTTTATCTTCTCTCTCTCCCTTTTCTCTCTCATCAAGCACTGGAGACGTGAAGCCATGGCCAAAGCCGGCCGGAGCTTCTTCCACATCTCGCTCGTACTCTCCTCCTCCTCCGCTCTCTCTCTCTCTCACTCTCACTCTCCCTCTCCTCTCCCTCTCCCTCTCTCTCTCTCTCTGCCCGTGGTCTAGATCTCAAGTCTCATACTCTCATATTCTTCTAGAAATCTCAAGCACACAAGCAAAATCGAGGAGGCTTAGGGAAGTGGTCCAGCCTTCTCTCTCTGTTCCTCCTCCTCCTCTTCCTCCTCCTCCTCCTCTCTCTCTTCCCCATTTCATACTCTTATGCTCATGTGTAGATGCGTCCTCCCCAACGAGATCCGGGGAAGAAGGCCAACTTTTTTAAGAAAAGGATTGAATTGAGGCAAAACCAACAGGAGAAAGGGAAGATTTGGTGGGAAATGGTTGGGTTTGGGAAAGAAGATGAAATCCCAAAAAACAGTACGTAGCATTTTTTGTAAGGTGAGTACTGCAACAATTCGCTTGTTCTTGTGAAACAATTGATTTTTCCGGTTGAAACAATTTTGCTTGTTCTTGTGTTTTTTCATTGTTTCAGCAAGACATTTTTTCATTGTTTCGATAGCCACATTTCATTGTTTCAGTAGGCTTTTCTCACTGTTTCAGCAAATATTTTTTATTGTTTCAGTAGGGCGAGTTCATTTAAGTTTCAATGTGACAAGTTCTTTGTTTCAGTAGGCAATTTTCATTATTTCTGTAGGTTGATTTTATTGTTCCAGCAGGACATTTTTAATTGTTTCAGTACACATGTTTTTCATTTGTTTTCACTAGGCATTTTCTCATTGTTTCACCAAAACATTTCTTATTGTTTCAGTAGGCAATTTTTATTGTTTCAGTACACATGTTTTCATTTGTTCCACTAGGAATTTTCTCATTTTTTAGCATGCATTTCTCATTATTTTAGCAGGTCATTCTTATTGTTTCGATGGTCTTAGTTCATTGTTTCAATAGATTTTTTTATTGTTTCAGTAAGATAAGTTCATTGTTTCTCTTCTCTCTCTAGATTTATGTGTTTCAATAGACCATTCTCATTGTTTCAGCAAGCATTTCTCATTGTTTCAAAGCAATTTTTATTGTTTCAGTACCCAATGCTTGCTCTTCATTGTTTCGATAGCCATTGTTCGTAGTTTCAGTGGCGTGCTTTACTCTTTCATTGTTTCGTTAGTTGTTGCTCGTTTCAGTAGTTGTTTCGTATTGTTTCAATGCTTGCTCTTCATTGTTTTGGTAAGACGTTGCTCATTGTTTCAGTTGTGGCATTTAATTTCATTGTTTTGGGTAGCATTTCTCATTGTTTCAGTAGTCAATTTTCATTGTTTCAGAAGATCGAGCTCATTGTTTCAGTGTGCCGGATTCATTGTTTCCATAGTCATTTTTTGTTATTTTTATTAGGCATTTCTCATTGTTTCAATAGACAATTTTCATTGTTTTAGGAGGTCGATTTCATTGTTCCAGTGCAGCAATTCATTGTTTCTGAAGGAACCTAAGGCCGAGAGGGGGGTGAATCGGACTATTTCAATTTTACTTTTGTTGCACTTAGTTACTTAGATATGTTAAGGCACACAGCTAGCGCGTGAATTCCTACACAAGTCTAGTAGGGGAAGCACTCAAAGCACACAAGTGTAGGAGGCACGAAGGCACTCGCAGGCAGTGGATATCAAGATGCGGTAAGTAAATGAGACAGAGAGATGCAAACCGATCTTTTTACCGAAGTTCGGTGCTCAACACATGAACACCTACGTCTCCGTTGAGGAAACTTCTCACACAGAGAAGTCGGGACTCTCTCGTCCCTAACCCTCAATCCACTCGTGGTAGCTCTTCACCAACACATGGTAGGCGAGCTCCAAACCTTCACACGAATCGGCAGCCTCCACACGCGAAGGACCCCGAAACACCGACTTCACAAGCGAAGCCGACCTCGAGCACACCGAGGATTTAGCACATCTCCGACGCAATGGAGAAGAGCACCTTGGGAAGCAAGGTGGCCGCCGACGCGATGGCGGGCTTTGCACACCCCGACGAACGGAGAGGAAGCACCGTGGGAAGCACGGTGACCTTCACGAAGAAGGGTTTGCTTGTGGTACGGTTGATGCACTCTCTCTTCAATCTCTCAAGCACATGGAACCCTAGATGGAGGTGGGAACCATGGGAGGAGCTCTCTTGGTGGCTAGGGCAAGGTGTGGCTGCTAGATGGTGGCTCTCTCAAGTTTCTCCCGTGCTCCTAGCCCCTATTTATAGGCCCAAGGCGAAACCCTAGCAATGGACGGCTCAGATTCATTTTCTCGAGATCCAGATCAATCCATCGGACGCCGTCCGGAGCTCATCGGACGCCGTCCGATTAGATTTTGTCCCAAATTCGTACTCTGTCGGACGCCGTCCGACGGCTTATCGGACTCCGTCCGACCAGGTTTTTAGGCCAAAATTGTGCTCTGTCGGACGCCGTCCGACGGCTTATCGGACCCCGTCCGACAAGATTTTTCCAACGGCTTATCTGACAAAACACTAAAAAATTCATAACTTTTGCTCCCGAACTCTGTTTTTTATGATCTTGGGCATTCTGGAAAGCTAAGAGAAAGGGCTATCCAACTAACTAAGTTTCACCACCTATTTCTAAATGGATAGACCCTAAATTCTATAGAAACCACTCTCCGGCACCCTTAGACACCTCTCTCTCTCTCGGCTTCGTCTAGGGCTTCGGTTTTTGGATTTTGTCGCTTTGTGGACTCGGCGGGAACACTTGGATGACTTAGGCGGGAATTTTTCGTGCCGGATCGAAATATCTGGCTTTGAAGACTTAGCGGCTACGAAACCCCGACAGCTGTCGCTCCCCCGAACTCTCTCGGACCTAGACAGGTGGCCTAACTCCGGAACCCTCTCGAACACACCCGATGAACTGGAACTTGTGCTCAGTGGGACCTACAAGCAGAGAGATGATCTTGCAGACAACAACGGGCCGGATCAGCCAGAAGAAAAACACGCACACAAGGAAAATAGAAGAACTAGCAAATAACGTCCTTAGCCTTGATGCGATCCGTCGAGGCCCAGTTGGCATCAATTATCAAAACATTAGCCCATAGGAGCTTACACTTACAGTTTCAATAGTCATTTTCATTGTTTCATTAAGTATTCTCATTGTTTCAGTAGGTAATTTTCAGTGTTTCAGTAACTATTTGTTTGTTGTTTCAGTGGTCGGTTTTTATTGTTTCAATACTTGCTCGTCATTGCTTCAATGGTTGTTTGTTGTTTTCAGCGGTCGGTTTTTTGTTGTTTCATTGCAGATTTTTTTATTTTTTTCAATGGTTTATTTTTGTTTCACCGCTTGCTTTTCGTTATATCAGTGGTTGTTTTTTTGTTGTTTCAGCATTTTGTTTCCGTTGTTTTAGCAGGCTTAGTTTGTTGTTTCATTAGTCATTTTCACTGTTTTATTAGGTTGGGTTCATTGGTTCTCTCTTTTCTCTCTTGATCTATCTCTCCCACTCCCTTCTGGTCTCTCCCCCTCTTTTTTCGATCTATCTCTCCCACTCCCTTTTGGTTTCTCTCCCTCTCTTTTTTTTCTCACAAATCTGGGGATGTTGAACGTGCAGGAGTGTGTCAAAAAAACCATTGTGATGAGAACGAATCAAAGAGGAAGATTCGGGGTTGTTTTGATTGGCAGATGTTGACTGAGGGATGATGAGCATATTTTTTTTACTAGGTTAAGGGCGGGCATGGTGTTTGCTGGCTTTTTTGGGCCGGCCGCGTGGGAGCGTCCGACGAAAACTTATTCCGTCGGACGTCCGACCCCAAGTCACCGCCTTTATTTTTTTTCCAGTCTATTCCGATGCAATACTTTTAATATTTTTTAAAAACCTTATAGGGTTTAAAAACTTTGTAGGGTTATACTTAAAAATCTTCAAAATATTTTTTAGCCTTTTCATACCTTTTTAGAGGCTATCAACTTTTGGTTTAACCAAACCAAACCAGAAATCAAAGAGAGCCAGATGCGAAAGACGCAAATGTGAAGGCATATATCTTGAATTATATCTGGATTTGTTTAATTTTTTAGATTTAGATTGAATAGTTTTTGAAAGTCGATGACCTTCTTGTGCGTCTGAAACAGGCAACAACCTTAAGCCACCACAAGTCATGTCCCGCCCATTGTATCACGTGTGTCGCCTAGGGCATAAGGGGCATAATGACTTGGCCTCATCCTCTCCTTCCTCCGGCTTAACACCGGTGGTCTGTTCAGGGTTCCAAACTCATAGTGGCAACTAAACACGAGGGTTGCTGATGAGGACATCACTGACGAGCTCGCTGTCACTGACGAGCTTGCTGATGGAGTAGAAAAACGACAAGACGGCATGAATACTCATGCTATACCATTCAAGCCTTCATCAACGAAAATTCATCAAATTAGTTACAAGGTTTAAGACATCCCCGACCATCGGGCTCAAGTCCAGAGGACGTCAAATTCACTGCCGAGTCCGGTTCGGGCTTCCAGGATCAGTACACCTTCAAACGGACGTCCAGATCACATACGACGTCCAAATGAGACAAATAAGGACTCTACGGAAAGCTTACGAGATAAGCTTTCCAACGAATCTAACCACGCCTCCAAATTCCATCCAAGTCAACGGAAATCGTGAAAACAAGTTGACAGATAGAAACTTTTCGGCGCTGCGTCGCTGTATTTTTGGGCTCAAAGCCCGTGTACCCCTACAGTTAGGGTTGAGCACGTGTGGACACCTGTTTGGGCGCTCCTCCTCTGGCCGCTGCCCTATATAAGTCTCACGCTGTGCTTCGTCATAGTTGGGTTTTGTTTAGTTAATTTCGTCACTGTCGTGTGAGATTTCGCCTTGTTCTTCTTATGTCGGCTAGACCAACAGGACCAAGTTTCTAAACCCCATTATACTTAATTTATATTCGCAATTGTGATTGCTTATCTTGTGTTCTTGCTCGTTCTTCAGTTGCCTGCAGGAATCGTCCTTTGTGGACAGGTCGATCGTGCCTCTGGTTCGGTCGATAATAATTGTCGTGGCGGTTTAGCGATCGCCGGGATTTCCAGTTCCTTGTGGGGTTGGAAGCCGTATCGTTTAAGTCTCCACGACACATACCGAGTTATCATTTTTGTCTCTCACCAGAAGATCGGGACCCGCGTCCGTGCCCATCAGTTGCGCTCGTTGCGAGACTTAACCCAACACCTTACGGCACGAGCTGACGACAACCATGCACCACCTTTGTACGCGTTCCCGAGGGCACCCCTCTCTTTCAAGAGGATTCGCGACATCTTTTTGATAAAGCAACTAACTCAACTATTTTCCGTAAGATGGAACTTTTTAGGGAAAAACACGGTACGAGAGGCTCACCCAGAGTATATAAAAATAAAATAAAGTTTATGTACAGCAGCTATGTACAAGAATGATGAAAAAGGAGTCTAGCTAAGCTCTAGGATCATATGGAGAATCTAGCCATTCCAAGATCGCATCATGGACATGAACAGGCATACGGGCTGAAAGAAACCTTCAATTTTTAAGAAAAGTCCTCTTCCAATGCTGGAAAGATGAAATCCGAGCTTCAAAAATAAGCCCATTGCTATTTCCATATATTCCTTGAAGCTAACATAAAATTTTACATTAAGCTAGGACTATGAAATTGATGCCTCGCCATCAAAAGGCTGTTGAAATGGTTCAGTAGCTTGTAAAGCCAAAGAAAGTTAATCTTGAGGAAATTCTAACACTGCTGAGCAAATGGACAGAGAAGAGATGCAAAGAACTTTCTTCAATTTGGAGATCACACAAGGCACAATCAAAGGAGTCCGGACCATGAAAGTTCTTCCGCCTCAGAATGACGTGTATTGATTCGATCAAGCAACTCACAAACTAACTAAACGCTTTCAAACCAGAAAGCACCAATCAAGTACCTCAAAAAAATTGATAGAGTTCATTTCTTTCCCTAAGAAATTAGTCGAATTCACTACCTGTCATCAACTTATCTAAAGTTCACAATTTATCCTTGTCATGTGAAATCCGTTTCCTATGTGCCACTTTCATCAATTACACGTTACAAAACTCTATTAATATCCAAAATACCTCTTCCATAATACCGGGTTTAGAACTTAGAAATAGTTCATATCCTACATTTTAACTCTAATTTGAGTAATTACAATTTATAAATTTATGTGCAATCATTTTTATTTTTAAAATTGAGGACACAAAATATTTTGACATACAATTTTTCTAACAATTTTCTGAATTTTATTAAAATATCAATTTTTTCTAATTTATAATGTATTAAAAAAGCAGGGACAAAGATGATAATTTATAGCTAAATTAACGACAAAGAGACGACACAATGACGGAAGAAGCATATAGGAAACAAAATTCACTCGATACACGCAAGTTGCAAACGTTAATGGTAAATCGTGGGTTCGACAATTTTTTTTATGATGAATAAGGAACCCTCTCTAAAAAATTACCACTGCTTGTGTAGTCTATCCCCATGAACGGACTAAATACCGGTGCTCTCAATTCTCTGATATGACTGATCACAAAGGATGCCTAATGCAATAGCTAGCTCACAATACCCTACATATACATCAAGACTGTTTTAGGCAACAAATGATGTAATCTACCATCTAGAAAGAAATCTAACTCGTAGACCTATGATGATTGCTACATGGTTCCACAATTACATTCCTTTCTTTGGCTCCTCAAAATAGCCGAAATCTAACTCGTAGACCTATGATGATTGCTACATGGTTTCACAATTACATTCCTTTCTTTGGCTCCTCAAAATAGCCGCCACTACCACGTCTCCTCCACCTTTCCTCCTCCCCAATTCCTAATTCCCCCTCCTCACGCGCACATGTGGGTATCCTCGTTCCTAACGCAACAACACGAGCGACATCCTAATCTCCAACATGGTGACACCCTTGTCCTCCAACGTGGTGGTGATCTCATATAGTTGCCCCCCCATAATGGTAACTTTTGTTCCAATGGCACAAACTTTGCCCACGAGCAACGACGATCTGTATGGGTTCATTCATATTTGATACCAAGCCACCTGCACAATGACGGAAGAAGCATATAGAAAACAAAATTCACTCGATACACGCTTGCGAATGTTAATGGTAAATTGTTGGTTCAACAATTTTTTTTATGATGAATAAGGAACCCTCTCTAAAAAAAATTACCGCCGTCTCTCACAGCATATAGGGGAGCCCTCTCTCTTTCTGTTGGTTTTAATCGACTTTCATCCCCATCTATTTTCCCTGACCTTGGTGTACCTCTACCGCCGTTGTTCACTGTGTGTTAGCGTGCTTGCCGTCGGCGTCGGCCGTGGTGGAGGTGCTTGATTCCTCGCTCTGGTTCTTGGTTGCCACGGGGTGGTCGTCGTGAGCTCTTCGCTGCTCCTACTTGTTCCTCGGGTCCACTCCTTGGCTCGGCCGTGGTAGGAGCGATGGCATCGTATCTCCGGGTCTCTTCGCCGGTGGTGCTTCTATAGCATGGCGACCTGATTTCTGGGACAATGCTTTGTGCGCGCTTTACTTCTCTGCTAGTTCTGTTCCGAGACTACATGAGTATTACTGTTCTTCTTTTGTACAGTAGGCCAATTGGACTATCTGGAGACCTATTCTTTGAGTAGGAACCGATTCCAATTAGGGTATATGCACCGTGATCTTGTGGGTTATAATCTATTTGATGATGATTGCATTAAATTGAGGCTAATTTAATTTGTTTATTAAGAATCTTGCTAGACCTAGATTAGTACTGCTCATAATCTTTGTTGTTGGATCATTATATACATGTACTAGCTCTCGGTGTTGATTTAATTGATCTTTCCAGTACTGCTGCTGTACTTAGATTGTTAGGGATTGGTTTTGGCTTGAGATCAGAACACTGTTGTGTTCTAGTTACTGTTTTTGGGCTGTTTTACATCCTAGCCGATTCAATCTTGATCATTTAAACTACTGTTATACCGAGATGCTGCATGCTTTACATGCTGATTAATGATCTACAAGAATTGCTTTTGAGTAGTGTTGTTCTAGAGTTTAGGATCCTAATTTACAGATTTTGTAACCTGTGATAGCAAGCCCAAATTAATTGTTAAAAGGCTAATTTAATTAGCAACCCTTAATTTGCAATCCGAAAGCAAAACATAACTAATTTAACATGAGCTTTTGTTGGTTTTATTGGTTTGGAGACTGTCATGTTTCTTTGGTTAGTGTTGATCATGAATATGAATTTATGTGCATTGTCGCTTATCTCTGGATAATTCATATTTCATATTTGATTCATGGCTTTATTTATCTTATTATATTTAAAGTAAATTGTATTCCATATTTGCTCAAACTACGATACTTCAAACAAATCTCCCTCCCCCAAGTCGCTCCTTACCTGCGCAATCCTAGCCTTCTACTGAGTTCTACTTCAGAATCGATCGAACGGCACGCTGCGGTCGGAACCGAGTCACGCATTGGAGGCGCCTCTGCATCTGCTGGACGCTAACTGATAAGGGAGAGGAGGCAACCGAAAAACCCAGGAGACGACCGCTCCGGTCGCAGCGATGGCGGCGAGGGTGTGGACGGCGGCGACCTTAAACCCTCATCTCCTCACCATCTCCTCCCGCTCCCTCTCTTCACCCGTCCAGTGCGTCTCCGTCTCCCCCGCGCGGCGCCCGCCGCCGTCGAGTGGGCGCCTCCGCCAGCGCAGCTGCCGGCCGTGGCCGGCCAAGTTCTTGTGCCGCCGTGCCAAGAACGCGGCCTACGACGACTACAAGTTCCCGGACCCCATCCCCGAGTTCGCCCGGCAGGTCGGCCCTCTTCTCCGTTCCTCACCTCGCTGGAGCTCCTGCTCCTACTTGCTTCCTAGCAGCGCTTGCAATCCTTGTTGTCTGATTCGGTGCCTCAGGAGACGAGCAAGTTCAGGGAGCACATGGCTTGGCGGCTGGAGCAGAAGAAGGAGGAATACTTCGGCGAGCACGTTGAGGAGATCGTTGATGTCTGCACAGAGGCACGTATTCAGTGTGTGCACAATTGACTTATCTTGTTCTACCATTTCAGCATTCTCAGGCAGTTCGCTACTTCTTTTTGTGTGTGTATTTTGCCTGCTTTTGTGTTCTTGGATAGTTGAGTCGCGTAATTTAAGTTAGGAATCGATATTGCGTCAGCATTTGTGACAAGAACTGAAACTGGAAAGAGCAACTGTGTTTTAGGACATAAAAGTGGGGAAATGGCATGTCTGAATTAGTTTGGGAGGTGAATAGTGGAAAATTATCATCTTGTATCTTTGATGTCCAAATACTCTCATGATAATTAGTTCATATGAACACCTTGTATTTTAGGTTAGAGATTGTATAGCTGATCAAATAGCTGAGGTTGATGCGTGTCAAAGTTGTTGTAAAGCATATTAAAATAGGTTCGATTAGGACTGTTTGGAGTTACAAGAACTTTGCAGATCCAGGGCACTATGCAATGTAAACTTGAGGACAACAGTTAGACACTATGATTTTCTCGATAGAATAATCAAGCTTGTCACAAGTTACAACCCAGCTTAGCTCGAACTATGTTACTGTGTGTTCACAGCTATGAGTCCATGTTAGCTTAGCAGAACATTCAAGGTTGTCACTGTGATGCCGTTAAGGCATCCACATGCGATACACCTTTTTTTTTTGGATTACTTATGCTGTTATGTAGGATAAATTTACTTGTGATAGTAAACATTGCATCTCTACAAAAGTTGAAATCTAGCACAACACTAAACTATGATTCTCATTTTCAGATCTTAGGGACTTTCTTGGAACACGATTATTGTGGACCAGGAACACTTCTGGTTCACCCATTCTTGGACATGAAGGGCGAGATCAAAGAGAGGGGGCTTCCTGGTGCACCTCAAGCAGCACGTGCGGCCATTGCGTGGGCTGAGAAGAACATTGACAAGGACTGGAAGGCGTGGACTGGAGAATACTAGTCCTAGCCTCCCTTCCTAGTCCTGTTTGTTGTATCTGTAGTTTTGATGCATCAATAGAGAGTAGTTTTGATGTTCCAATATAGGCCTGAATCTAGAGTAGTCATGTTATCAGGCTATGAGATGTCGATCGTGCTCACGAGTCTTGAAACACATGAGATCTATCTTCTGATCTTAGTGAAGAGTGATCCTTTCTTCTTTTCTTCTTTTTCTGAAATATGATGAACACGTCGTCTCTGTTCCCCGTTGAACTTTCTGTTTGCCAATGTGGCAGGAAACCTTCTTTGCCTTTATGCCAGTGCCATTGCTGCACCTTGTTTGCTTTCTTCCTCATGTTGCAGGCAAGTTTCTCACAGATGGCGCCACCAACTTAATGTATCATGTAGCGCAAGGAGACCATGGCATTCCTTGCTGCGATGTAAGCGGCAGTGCCGCAATGACATCCTACACAGGTGTGCACTTACTCTCTCGCAGACAGGACACTGACGGCTGACCAGGGTCAACTATGCACCCGGCTGTCGTCCAAGCTGCAAAGGGGGCTAGCCTTCACAGTTCATGCAATGGAGAGGTACGGATGGAGCAGAGCATGGTCAATGGTAAACCCATTTGTTGTCCAGTAATATAGAAATGAGGTTGTCAACAGTAAAAAAGGGATTGAGCGTTGTTTCTTAGGGTATGAAAAGGGTTTAGCATATGAATAATGCAGATAGACAAAAAAGAAAGAGTTTAGCGTTGGCCATACTCTTATGTGTTCTTGCCACATGAGGATGGCGTCCATGCCATTCAAGGGCCTCCCTCAAGTCTGCAACATACTTCTTGAAATGCTGCCTCCGGCCCTGACGGATCATTAACGTTTGTCCGTGCATGGCATGACACTAGCAGGGATCCTTGTGGATCGACAGGTTCGTGGCCTTGTCGTGCTCCTGATCTGTGAGTTATGAATTTATGATGAACGGCTCGCTTGCCGGCCGGCCGCTGGCTGCTGCCTTCGGCTAACTGACCGGAGTGATGCGACCCGTGAGCGCTTCTAATGGCAGCTTGGATCCATGTCCATTAAGGTATAATAGGTATGGTCCTCTCCTCTTCTCCTTTCCCTCTCCATCTGCCCTTCATCTGGCATACACCATGCTGCATTTGTGGATGCAGGTAACCAGGTGCTACTATACTACTCTCTGCATCTGGTCCGTACGTCGATCATCAGATGATCGACAGCCACACACACACACACACACACATCTATCTATCTGAGCTCATGCTAGTTGACGAGCACTAGTGCTATGTTTGACCATGCTCGTATACGATGCTTGCTAGCGCAGATATACGAGATAATGGCTTGTGATGATCATTCTTGGTATATAGTGGGGCACAAAGAACTGAGAATTAATATATGTTCCGGCAGGGAGTTTTCAATGTATAGTCATAAATATGAACACATCACTCTTTGTATCTCTATGTGAAGTACAGAAACACATGGGATGTGAGAGAAAAAGGTATGCATCGTATACGATGCAAGGTCAAGGAGGGAATGTCTTGCAAATTTATTATATGGGGTTTATATGTCTGTACAATACAAGGAGGTGCGTATTGCAGTCTGCCTATACAGGGGAATTTGCTCATTTCATTGGTATGACCTACACAGGCTACAGTTGCTTGGATCGCTAGGGAGTTACAACTATCGACCTACCTGCTGTACTTCTGCATAGAACATAAGCATGTGCAAATGGCCTATAGCATTCAGGTGCATGTGGTGAAAATAAACACTGCATCCATGTGCAGTCCGAAACCCACACACACACCACTCGCGCGAGCGTAAAGGCCCTTTTGATTCGCGGTGCAATTCGGTTTAGTTGGGCTAAAACTTGAGAGCTTTAAAAAAAGATACGAACAGACAAAAATTATTAAAATAATATATTTAAGATTTTTGAGTAAACTATGCAAAGTCCCAAAAAATATTATAAAATATAATAAGACAAAATTTGACTCAACGAACAAAATCAAACTAAACCGCAACCAAAGAGGACAAAACCCACAAAAGAGCAATTCCTGTTTTTGATGAAGAAAACTACTCTCTCTGGTTTTTATGTAAGCCGTATTTTTAATTCGCATATAGATTAAGGAATGTGAAATCAACCAGAAAAATTAAGAAAATGACTATGCTATCCATATTATAAATGTTTTAGAAATATAAGAAAGAATATAATGTGTGAGAATTGTTCATAAATGAATTAGAGATAATTGTGCAATAAATAAAGGTAGACAAAGAAAAACATTAATAAATTTGTATGCACGTCATATATTTCCAAATAAGATTGTTCAAACTATAAGTCTTACAAAAATACAAAGTGAGTACTTTGCAGAATTGTTGCGGGTCTGTGTACGCATGTACCATAAACAAAAGTTATTTCCCACTAGTATGGGAGTTTTCAAGCACATATTTTTTATTGGATGATTTTATAAGGTTTTCATTTGTCTATCCTCTTTTCTATGGTATTTTTTTTTAAATATTAAAATCACGCATAAGATCCCTCTCCTCTCTCTCCCTTCTTAGGCTAGTGGCTCCCTGCCTCCCCTAATCCCAACCATCACGCTCTAGCGGCTATTTGTCACTCTGTGCCCCTTTTTTTCAACCAAACGGCAGGAATTTTGCCAATTTATTCAAGTAAGAGAAAATTATAGAAAAGGTAAAAAAACAACATGGCACAAGGCACCACATGACACCACAACTCAACGTTACCAACTAGTCTAAAGTCGAACCCCACCACAACTCAATGGTGCCACCTGGTGAAACAACATCTGGTCAACACCAACAACGCATCGACAACAATGTTGCCAACTTGGTACAACTGAAACCACCGGTCAAGAAACAATGACTTGGGCTACCAGATAGAGATACTCTAGAGGGAACACCAACAACATGGGAGGGCCACCATGGTGCCTTCAATAAGGAAACAATGTTGAGGTCGCCGTTGTCACTCATCCACAATTGGGTTTTCACTCGAGGAACAAGGGAGCACCTACGACAGTTCCACCAAGGTCCCAAGCGCAAAAAAATTGGTAGAGTTTTCATTCGGCACACTCGTTGTGTTGCAGATGGAACTAGAGCGTAGACATGAAGAACATAGCATCGGCCAACGCCACACTAGCACCTTTGGAAATCCGTCGCCTATGCGGCCGTCATGACGCTATGTGGCTCCAACATGAGGAGGAGCCGAGTAGGAAGGCAGCAGGGAGCGACAATGATGATAAAAACCAATAGAGCCATCGGTGTACGTCATCGATGCTGCCAAGCCACTCGAGCGAAGACTGGGGTTTGGGGGTGTAGGGACTAGCTTGTGACAACCTAATAAAATTATTAGGTGTCCCAATATTTTTCCATGAGAAAAACCTAGGTAATTCTTTACATTTTGCAGCTAGCATCAGTTTAATTCCAAGTTAATTACTTTGGGCTATATTAGCAAGTGATTAGGGGGCCATAAGGGGTGAATTAGCACTTTAGCCCATTCTAGAAGGCCAAAGGCCCCAACCCTGCGCCCTGCACCCCTATAAGACCCTACACTACTGTTCCTCGCCGACCACTCCACTACCCACCCCCACACGTAAACCCTACGACTCAAGACACCCCATCCCGAGGCGTTTTCGAGTTAAATCTGTCTTCCCTGTAGGTAACTCGTCGTGTAGATGGTACCAGTAGATAGATCTCGTCGAGACGAATAAAATGCATGCGGATCGCCCAAAATGGTGCTGTTTTTCGCCTGGTAGAGCTCGCCGTAGTTAGCCTTCACTACAGTCGCCGGCGATCCTCGGCGTTCGCACCGTCGACGGGAGATCCGGAGCGAACCAGCGCCCGCCACGTCGCCCCCAGCGCCGCCGCTCGCTGCGCCACGAGCGCGACACACGCGCTGCCCCAATTGCCGTCCGACGCGCGTCCCCGCGGGGTCCGCAAACCGCGTCGCGGCGGGACCGCGCCAGCGACGGCGCAAATCACGCGCCGACGCGTGTAGGCATGGGACCCACCAGACGCAGCCGTTTCCGACCGCGCCGCCACCATCCGCCAATCGCGCCGTGACACGTGTCCCGTGGGCCCGCCGCTGTCGGTGCCCCGGACAGTTCCGTCGCCGCCGCCCAATAGGCTTGTGCCATGTGTCCCGTGGGACCCGCCGCTGAACCGGCGCCACCCTGTTTCTCACCGTGCCAGATCCAGCCAGAGCCGCTGACGCGCGGGCTTGGCTATGCCGTGGGCCCCGCTTGTCGGGGCAGCCGCTTCGCATGCCGCCTCGCACGCGACTCATGGCGCCACGTGCCACGCGCACATGCGTAAATCACGTCGTGGTCACTGACTGGTGGGCCCGCCGTGCCGCGTCCGCACGAGAGCCACGTGGCTTGACACGCGTCATGCCACGTCATCCATAGCCGCACCCCCTACTGCCACGTGTCATGCCATGTCATCAGCCACGTGTCATGCCACGTCAGCACCACACTGCCCGTGACTGCCACGTGTCGCGCCACATCATCACCGCGTCACGCCACGTCACTGCCACACCAGTACTGCCCCGTTGCCTCTGTCCCGTGGGCCCCGCTCGTCAGTCGCTGAGAGTCACTGTCCAGTGGGCCTCACATGTCAGCCGCACGCCACTGCGCCGGACTGGGCCAAATTGGGCCAAGCGCGCACGTAGGAGTCGGGTTGGTTCCGTCGGTTCGGCCTGTTTAGGGTTTAAATCGGTTTTTGTTTTTCCTAGAATTTTCTATTTAGTCCGAAACTTCCCCGAATTGTTTAGGGAGCTCCGTAACTCCAAATTGGATGATTTTGGAGCCTAAAAATCACATTTAAATTCTAGAATTTTTCTGTATATTTAATAATTATTTTCTCTGTATTGATCTTGCTGTTTATTTATTTGTTGTTGTATGTTTAGATGGTGGTTGCGAGTGTTGTCCGGATTGTTGCCCGGAACCGGTGTGGGATTCTCAAAGCGCGGAGTTTTTCGAAGGCAAGCTTAATTACATATTCTGTCCTAGTTTTACAATATAATTTATTGTTGTTTATTTTTCTGAATTATTTGCATGCATGAAATTTAGTCGTGCGTACCTAAGCATGTTAATAATCCATTAATATGTCGAAACCACCTTTGCTAACCAGTTATATTTTTTCTAGCCTATCCTTGATTAGAATGTGTAGGTTGTATTTGGGGATTCACTATAAAATTGTGCCTTGTATGGCGTGTACCTCATAGTGGTGATTTTGGATGAAAATTAATCAACTAAATCTAGTGTAGATGACTTAGGGGAGACTCGGCAGAGATGTTTCCGGGATTGTGGTGTGTTGGGACGGTCTCCTCTAATAAGGACCCAAGCTTGTGTATTGCTGGACCAAACCTTACCGTACAGCCACTTGTGCCTTCGACCCTGACTTAGTACACTACGAAACCCACTAACTACTGGCTCGTAGGCTGGCCGGTTATGTTTCGTCACTGCTGCCCTAGGAGGAGGCTTGCAATCTCCTCTGAGGGGTAGGTGCGTTCCTGAGACCGAATGGTTTAAATGGGGAACGCCCCCGGGTGGTGCCTAGATGTAGAAGGCGCCCTACTGTGGCGGGCACCGGCGGGGCCGGGGAAACCTTAAGAGAGGGCTGGTGAAGTGGTGGGCGTAGTAGGCTGAAAAAGTCTTGTACTGTTTCTCCTAGTGGATGAGACGAGGCTTGTGGGGAAACTTGTACTCACTCTGCAGAGTTAAAACTATCATGGTAGCCGTGTCTACGGTTATGGACGGTTTGGCAGGTTTGCGCTCATAGATGCACCTCTTTTCATAATAAACTTGACTAGAATAGGCTGGGATTGGCCTGGTGCGAGATGCACCTTCTTTTGGATACCAAGAGTCTCTATTGATGATCATGCATTCACTTAATTAAAACTTGGACAACTGAAATATGACTAGATGTAGGTTTTGGGTAAAATAACCTTAACCCCATCCTTGTCCTTGCATTCATAATTAAGGACTGATTGCTGGGTAGCCGCGTACTCATTAAATTGCTCGCGGACATATTTTTTTATTCAGATTACGGTTAGGACCCGGAAGGCCCTAACGAGGGAGCGCAAGACTAGCTAAGGTGTTTGGGTCGACACCTTGAAACTTATCATAGTTATTTAATTAGATTACTCTGATGTTTTCTGCTAAATGTTTAATTCCGTATTGGACTATCAACTGGTATGCCAGTTTGTTTTTGTAATAACATACTATTGTTTACTGGTATTTCAATTTAATTAAATACACCGTGATGATTCCACCGCACTGTCCATCACGAGATACTAAACTGGGATTAGTATCGACTCGTGGTGCTGGATTTTCATTACAAGTACTGGGGTCACGACATAGCTCAACAAAGAGCACGATGAATCCTGCCACCCGCTGCCATCTCCGGCCGTCCCATCACCTGAACTGGGTACCTCACCAAGGGTGGAACTGTCATCGCCGAGCCACCCTTGCAAAGTCCACTCAAGCTCCATCAGGGCCACTCTGCAACGGATTCGACCACCCCATCATCGAATCCGGGCACACCGCCACCAAATCCAGCCAACCACTATTGATGCCCCGGGCTCACCACTGTGACCTGGTCACAATAGGAGGAGAGGAGAGGAGAAAGAGGAGGAGGAGAAGGGATCCCGCCATCGTCCCGACAACGACAATGACATGGAGGGAGGAACAAAGGAGGTGTTGGCCCCCTCCCCCCAAATCCCGAGTCGCCCCCTCCCTCCAAGTCCCATTGTGTGTAACTCAAGAGATATCGGACCAGTTGCCCCTCTATTTGAAACCATCCATCTTGGATCTATCAGGGACAACCGATGCACCTTCGTCATGATCAGGGGCTGAGTGTCATGATGGTCGCTGGACTAGATGATGATGGGAGAGAAGAGGGGGCCTCATATAATAATTCAATAGAATGAGGAGGCTTTTGTAAAATACGGTAGAAAAGTAAAGAAACAAACATGAGCCCGGAGCACCATCAAATGGAAAGAAGTGTGTTTGAAAAAAACTTTTAGCAATGAGAGTGGCTAGAGAAGACCGGTGGTGGTTGGTCCTAAGGTGCATGTGGCGAGGCAGCGTGCGAGGAGAGGTTTGATTACACAGGACACTCTGTTTGGTGACACAGTTAGTCTGGCGGTGGAGGTAGTTTGAAAGAACCATCAATGCGGCCCAAGAGGGTGATGATCGAGTAGCCTAGGGTGGCTAGATTGTCGACCGGTGATGGTCGGCGAGTTCAGCTCTAGGCTGAGTTGGTGGCGTAGCGCCACGATGTATTTTGATGCTCGTGGCACCTTTTTTTTTCTTCTTGTATTTACTTCTTTAATGACACCTTTTTTTTTCTTCTTGTATTTACTTCTTTAAAATGTCGTGCTGTGCTGTTAAAAAAAAAATTCTCCTATGGTCCTACCCTCACGGCCTCACCTAGTCACCTGTCGTGGAAACATGACTCATATATATGCGCACGCCAACAGGTGAGGCCGGCGCGTACAGGTACACGGGGTGTGCACACTGCGCATGAGATCCGTGAGGTAGAAAAGCCGGGGCTGGAGACGTACGCTGCTGCATCTGCATGCGCTGCCCATGCTGCCATACGCCTGAGTCCTGACACTGGCATGGCAGTGGACACAAGCTAGCTGATGGAGCATCATTCGCCGGCGCCTTCCTCCTCTTCCCTCTGACCGGCGCCCGGCGCGAGCCTGGCCGCGACCATCGCCCAGCGAGCACGCTCGATCGGTAAGCTCATTCATCGCTGCGTACGCACACTTCATCGATTGGCCAGTGTATCGACAAGGCAGCAGATGGATCGGATCGGATCGCCCCCTGGCTCGAGTAGATCTTGACCATCCGTGACCAATCATGGGCAACGAGTGTGAGGGAGCGGCCCAAGTCACCTGTCCCCACATGTCAGCTTCCAACCCGTGCTCCTACCTTTTAGAGTTTTTAGGACACTCTAGATTCTAGAAGGTAATAACCGTTACCGATTAAGTCCAACCGTTCATAGGTTAAGGATATGGATAGAATTAGAACGTCTTCCCTCTCTTTGACAGGCAGCTGGTGATCATGCGCAGGAGACCGATCGCCAGGTGCATGCTATGGTGGCGAGAAAGGGTGGATAGAAAGAAGGGAGGGAGGGAAGGAGGGAGGAGACTAATTAAAACAATTTTTATGTGCTCGTACAAAGGCAGAGCGTTCATAATGAGATGTGTTACCTCTGGATAGCTGTTGTATCCGGCTAAATGGATAGCCTATATTTGAGGTACTAAGCGCTTGTCCGATGAGACCTAACTTAGGTTGACCTTAATACTATAGCAAATAAAATAGAAGAGAGGAAAAATATAGATAAATAATAAAAATAACGTGTAATAGTGGTTGAATACTGTCTCAGCGACATAAGTTAGGTCCCATTGAAGATGGCCTAAAGATCCCCTCTTTCTAGAATACTCTAGTGAACTCCATATGAAAGGGCGGACCCAACACTGGGTCTGGTGGGGCTCTAGCCCCACCTACGCTGTCTATGATAGTGGAGCCCCACCTTAGACTCAGCTATATTTTTTAGTGTAAAATAGAAGGGAAGAAGGGCTAAACTTCAGACTTGGTCTTAAACTAAACTTCAGCCCCTCCTATTATTTTTGTCTGCGTCCGCCCGCGATATGATGAATACATAAGAATCCACCGCCTAGGAATGATATGTAGCGTAGATTTAAATACCTCTAATCTATTGATGCAACTAAGATGAGCAGTGGATGACTCGTCCAAACAGATTATGCTGGCACGCCAAGAGACGAAGCGGCGAAGAAAAAGAAGAGTCAGAGGGCTAAGACCCAAGCAACCAAAGTTTGACACTCCCCTCATCCCTCTAATTCCGGTGATCTCGCCAGAGTTACTAAGGTTATGGGGGCCCTTTTCTCATCTTGAAACTTCATGTTTATGTCAGATATGGTTTTCTTGAGTTAGGGTTTGTTGTCCGTCCTATTTTCTATGACAATGTTTAGTATTGTAATAAGCTCCCTTTTAAGGTTATGTGGCGTGATGTATGTCTTCAATGACCTCATCGATGCCGTCTTTGGTAGAGTTGGTACCTATGATCCTCGATCTATTCGTGGGCTATTAAAATTTGTCCCCCTGTGATGGGAATTTTGTGTCGGGTGACCATCACTACAAGGATCTCTATCAGTGTCCTCGGCCAAACCGACAACAGAAGTATGTGTTGACACAGAGCTGACGACATGAAGCGGACGACAAAAATGGACTTGTGTCGTCGGCCTCTTCATATACCGATTACACAAATAGCTAGTGTAGTTGGCTTTTTTATTGGCCGGGGACACAACTACCCCCACCCCTCAATTTGCGTCCTCTCATATCGATCTATATATTAGTTTTTACAACAGTTACTTGATAAATTATGTGTAACATGTCTAATAATATGTGCAAAATTTCTCAATAAACCAAACAACTAAACTCTTTATCACATGTTGTACTTCCACGCTAAGTAGTATATATAAACATGATGATCAGAAAAGGCCCTCACGAACTATTCATCACGTTAACTTTTTGACAGCAATCTAATTACTAAAAAGTTAAATAGAACAAACATAAAAAACTTTCTCATAATTTTTTTATGCCATAAAAATGTTCTCAGCGCATCAAATGCCGAGGACACAAATTGCACTGGACCCACCTGCCTGTCATGGGTGAGAGGCCTGGTGGGTGGGCCTAGATGAGTACTTTGTCGTCAGCCTACACAGAGCTGACGACACAACCACAAAATACTACTAAAGTGTGGGGCCGTCCTATTTGGGCTGTTACAGCACCGTCTGGTAGGCCGAGCTGTGTCCTCGGCATTTCTAGGGCCGACGACACAAGTTGTCATTGTGTCCTCGGCTTATATAAGCCGACGACACAGGTCCTCCTGGCCATCCGCCAAACAGCATCCATGCACTTGTGTCCTCGGCCCTTTATCTATCGACGACACAGATACAAGTTATGTCCTCGGTTCGTCTGCCAACGACATAAATTGATATGGCCGACGACACAAAATGTGTTTCCTTTAGTGCATATAGAGTCACCACGACAACATAAGATGCTTTTATTGATTTTTAGATGCAATTGATGGAGGTAGATCAGAGAAAAATGATAAAGAGTTGAATTGGAATGTTTGTATGTCAATTTTGTCGATAAAAATGCATGCTTTTTTGAACATGCAAAAACAGTATGATACTAGTGCAAATTAATCATTGTACCAAGAATGCTATAAATACTTGATCCGACCGAGAGAAAAGCAATTTAATCTTAATACCTCTACTAGTAAGTGTTAATTTAATATGTGGTGTTGTATTGTATTAGTTTCCATATGGTTGTAAGTTGTAACCTAAGTGTTAATCCAATATGTGGTGTTGTATTGTATTAGTTTCCATATGGTTGTAAGTTGTAACCCTTTGGTAAATAATCTAATATAAATTCTATTGTGCATAAGCAATAAGATGAATGGTCCAAAATACTTGATCAAACCAGCGTGGAAATTGGAAAGGGAGCAACTACTGAATGGTATACCGCTCGGCTATGGTATAGAATGTAGCAACAAAAATATGTGTTGCGTGTTATAATATGTGTCGTGTTGTTATGACGTGTGTCTTGGAATGTCTTGTGAAGTGTATCTTGTTGTACCACGGTGTGTATTATGGTTCTCATAGAGTGATTGAAGGCAAATTGACGAAGGAATCGAATTAAACCAATTGAACTGAAGCCAATTCGTATATACAGAGGATTTCGGTTAACCGCACATGAGTTGGATTGAAGAGAAACCTTGGGGAGAAAGAAGTCACCTTAAGCTCGATGAGAACGCAACAAAGTAGTTTGGGGGCATGCAGATAGTAGAGGCACATCTGGTTATAGGCGAAATAGCTCGGGTAGCAAAGCTGACTAGATTGGGAGCTTGAGAGGATGATATGGGTGCTATCGTGGTGGCTATCATTTGTGGAATGTCTTGTGAAGTGTATCTTGTTGTACCACGGTGTGTATTATGGTTCTCATAGAGTGATCGAAGGCAAATTGATGAAGGAACTGAATTAAACCAATTGAAGTAAAGCCAACTCGTATATACAATTGAGGATTTCGGTTAACCGCACATGAGTTGGATTGAAGAGAAACCTTGGGGAGAAAGAAGTCACCTTAAGCTCGATGTTGAGAACGCAACAAAGTAGTTTGGGGGCATGCAGATACTAGAGGCACATATGGTTATAGGCGAAATAGCTTGGGTAGCAAAGTTGACTAGATCGGGAGCTCGAGAGGATGATATTGGTGCTATCGTGGTGGCTATCATGCACAAATCGTACAGCGGTGGTAGCAGCTATGGGGGTTGGAAACCCTAGAGGAGGAGAAGGGGAAAGATAAATTGCAGTGTTAGCAGGAAGAACAAATAAGAAATGTGTTTTGTGGGGAGGAAGGAAGCGGAATGGCTTATTGATAGTATATTGTCCATTGCTGATACACCGTTGTATAGTAGTCCCTCCATTATGAAATAGTAGTCATTTTCGACATGACACAGTCTCCAAAATAGAACTTTCATTATAAAAAATTCAAAAGTTATTTGTAATATATTAAAAAATTATAATATTATAAAAAGTTCTTTTCAAGACGAACCTATCCACGTGTTTTTTATGTTCGTAATATAAATAGTTTAAAATTTTAACTCAGGACAAGTATAAAACGAATGCTATTTTATAACAGAAGGAGTATTTCAACAATTAACAACCGAGAAAGTCGAGTGTGTACATGCTGTGATTCATACATACTACTTTTACCAATCATTCCCTACTTATCAGTCACCAGGAGCCGATTTTTTTCGCAAATATAAGCTCACGCTCATGTTCATTCATGAGCACCAGCACTACACACACAAGTCGTTAGCTAGCTAGTACTAGTATTATATATCCCCTTGCGCTGCCACATCGCTCACACCGTCACACTAGCTACACGCACACTCTACCGTCTCTCCCACTACCTCGTGTCCTCGATCGTCTCTGCTCCACTACGCCGCCCACCTCGACGGGACAGCAATGGCCGCTGCTCATCAGTGACGCGGCCCCCACCGACCGGCCGGGAGGCGGCGGCGTCCATGCCGGACGACGCGTCGTACCTCCTCTGCGCCGAGGACGCCGCCGGCGTCTTCTTCGACGCCGTCGGCCCATGCACCGCCAGCGCCGCCGAGGACGATGGGTGCTGCTCCGGCGAGGAGGAGTCGGCCGCCTCCATCGCTGAGCTCATCGGCGGCGAGGCCGAGTACTCGCCCCGCCCCGACTATCCCGACCGGCTCCGGTCTCGCTCCATCGACCCCGCCGCCCGGGCCGACTCGGTTGCATGGATTCTCAAGGTGACACACAAAGCTACCTAATTTAGCGATATCTGCATGCTGTCTTGATGAACTTACTTCAGTGATGCATGCTGTCTTGATGAGCTTCTTGGATGATGCTATGCTGCGATGGACTATGTCTCATGCTGTTTTCTGATTAATCTAGTCTCTGAAGATGTATTAGCTAGCTAGCTAGCTCAACTCATCTCATCTTATGTAATAAGGATGTTGTCTACTTGTCTTGATCTTCTTCTCCAGGTGCAAGAATACTATGGATTCCTCCCCTTAACGGCCTACCTCGCCGTGAACTACATGGACCGGTTCCTCTCCCTCCACCGTCTGCCGGTAAGCTCGCCGTCGATCGCCGCCGTGCCGTACTGCTGTGTGTACACATCCATATGCATACCAGCAGCATATGAACAATTGAACATCATGTTTGAAAATTATCCTCTATGCCATGCACAATGTTTGTTGGCTGCTAGGCGAGCTTAAGCACAATTGAACCGGAAGTTGACATGGAAAAGGATTTGGAAGTTGATGTGAACTGCCAAGAGTGTGACGAGACCAATCAATTAACCGGCTAATTACCGTTTTGCCCTTTAATGGAATGAAGGGGGCAGCTGCAGGGGCTGTTTGGAGTTGTTTATGCACTCAAGACAGAGGGGTCTTTTGGCTTTGCGCCTTGCTTTAGTGCAAGCTAAAGCTTTTCTTTGTGGAAGAGACCTTATCATTGTGCTTTGCTAAGCTTGCTGCCTCTACATATTTATTCTGGTGATGGTGTTTGGACTGCAAGGATCCCAGCTCAGTGAGGGCATCTCCCAGCCTCAGTGACTGTGCAGCATGGTGGGGTGTAGTAGTAGTTTATCAGACCAAAAGAAAAGAACAAACTGCAGGCTAGCTGTGAGCTGCAAAGTTTAGTATCTCTGCACTCAGTCATATGCACCACCAGCCCTTGGTTGAAATGGGCAGCATTATTTTTCTGACTTTTGCCGTTGCCTTGTGACGCTGGTTTTCTGAACACAAGCCGTCCCGGACATGCTGACGTCACTGTCTGAAGTTTCAAGGACTTAAAATTAGTCTGAAGTAATACCATGGTCTAGGCTCTTATCCACATGCTGATGTGACTGAATATCTCACCAACCTTTACTGGGGCTAATCTTAAATGTGCTGCACAAATTTTTCTTCAGGACCTGATATATTAATTAGAGGGCTAAATCTAACAGTGCTTGCTCTGTGTTCCTTCTATGTCTTCCATCTCCTCATAGCATGACAACTACTGAGCACTGAGGGCCCTCTGTATATATAGGAAATGAGTAATCAATGTGTGCATCTACTTGCCCTAAAAGCTACCTACTTCTGTGCTTGTCATATAAAGATCTTCATCAAATCTTCATGGTACTATACGTAGGGATGGCCAGGTCCATATACACCTTCATTTCAGAATTTAAAGTGGGAGTTCTTTTTCCATGTGTTGCTCATATAAAAGAACAGGAAGTAGATAGGTAGAGTGTTGGAGTGCTACATGAGAATGGTACATTATCTGTCCTTGTTTTGTGGATCCTTGCTAGCCCCAGCCATTGATTGCCCTGCTTGTGCTTTCCCCCCTCTCAATGCAGCAGGAGGATGGATGGGCAATGCAGCTGCTAGCTGTGACCTGCCTCTCCCTGGCTGCCAAGATGGAGGAGACCCTGCTGCCCTCCCTGCTGGACCTACAGGCAAATCTCATGGACACCTCCAGTCCTCCACTGTGAAACACTCTGCTGATCTGATAGTAAACTCTGTGTGTGAGTGAGTTCATGAGTTGAAGAGGAAATTCTGATGATATGAGCTGTATGTATGTGCACTATGGAATGCAGGTTGAGGGGACGAGGTATGTGTTTGAGCCAAGAACCATCCGCCGGATGGAACTCCTCGTCCTGACGGCGCTCAACTGGAGGCTCAGATCGGTGACGCCTTTCACGTTCATCGACTTCTTCGCTTGCAAGGTCGATCCGGGAGGGAAACACACAAGCTACCTGATCGCCCGAGCCACGCAGATGATTCTTGCCGCGATACATGGTATGATGCAAACAGCTCGATTTCGCTGATTAATCAACACAGATCGATTCTAATGTGCAATGCTGCAAAAATAAATAAATGCGACGCCGCAGACATCGAGTTCTTGGACCACTGCCCGTCGTCGATGGCCGCGGCGGCGGTGCTGTGCGCCACCGGCGAGACGCCGTCCCTGGTGGCGCTTGTCGACCCTGGGCTCGCCGTCAACTGGTGCATTGGCCTCGCACAGGTAACAACGCAAGATCGAATCACCTTCCAAACCGCAGGAACCTCAGCAAATGATCACCGCCTCTGAACCACAACGAATGGTAACCAATGTGGAATCATGTTCTTGAATTCTTTTTCATTATAGGAAGGGATCAGCAGCTGCTACCAACTGATGCAGCAGCTGGTGATCGGCGATGTGCAGAGAATGACCGCATCGTCGGCGTCGGTTAACCTGTGCTCCGATGAGGTCTTGTCCTCTCACTCCTCCTGCACTCCCCCGGCCAAGAGGAGGAAGAGGTCGCCTGGCACATGAGAGAGGATCGATGCAAGTAGATAACATTATTTACATGGGCGAAGTTTTTTTGCAGATTAATTAACAGGGTTCGATTTCTTTCGGTTGTTGTGTTCCTGTGATTCTTTTCCCATTTGTTCTCTTCTTTTGGGGGTGCTTTTGCACCTCTGTGGGGGCTCTCCCTGCTTGGCCCTGTTGATATACGCCATCATGGCAGCCTCTGCACTGCCAGTCTGTGAAGGAGAACTATGAAGAAGAAGATGAGAGAGAGTTGAGGGAGAAAGATGGACTGGTGTCTGATGGACAGCATTTGTGTTTTTCTGTGCTACACTCTGTGAGTCTTCAGTCTTCACCCCCAATGCAGGATTGCAGAGAATACATTGATGAGTTGGTGAGGAGAGATCTAGAGGAGTAAAGTAAAAGGAGTGCATGGGGGTGAAATGGTAGGGTTAAGGTGGTCAAGGAATGGTCAGAGCCACTGCCAAGATGTAGGCCTTGTTGTCCCTGCCAAATTCTGTTCATATTCATGAGGGAGAAAATTTGTTTGTTTTCGAGTGGTTTGTTTGTATTTTGTTGGGTGCTATTACTGAAGAGAGGAGAGGGGCATGGTGTACTGGGAGGCACATGCATGCCCTGGTGTGATGCTCTGGAGTGAAATATTTGTCCATCTCCAGGCTAACAGTGTCCAAGCATGAGGCTTTTGGGGGCCCTTGCTATTTGTTCCCATTTGTACTCTTTTTTTTGCTCCATCAATAAAGATGTTGCCATTTAAATTGGCCTTGAGAAAAAAATGGAGAGAGAGAGCTTATATTCTTTGCTGCTGTACAACCAACCCTGAGTTCCTGCACTTGGTATTTTTCATTGTTCAGTCAGAGATTTTAGTTGGTGAGAGTGACCTTTTCTTGTGGAGCTGTATATATTGGTCAATTTCTCATTCTACAAATTTGCTAAAAAAAAAATCTCATTCTACAACTGAAAGTGCCTCATAAAGCAAGGAATAGTTTGGCACTTTGAACTGCATTGCTAATGAATCCAAAACGTCAAACAAGTAACTTCACATGATTGTTGACAGCCTATTGTTGAGCAGGTTAGGTGTTCACTGCGTTCTTAAAGTACTGTAGGAAGTAATCCATTTTCAACGGATGGCATACCTTTGCATTGATTTTTCCTTCCAACAACCCTAATCTACTCAATCACTTAATAATTAAGGTGAGATTACACTAATAGTCTCCTCCCTGACATCAGAGACCGTAATAAAACATTCTAGGCATGAAGGATTCATATCCTCTACCATTAGTGTGATCCACAGAGAACTACATTTGGCACATGTACGCTATCTGACCAGGAATCAAACAATCAAGACATGGAAATAGATTTTGAGGTGCTCGGAATTCCCCAGTAAATGCTTGGAATTTCTTGTATGTCTTCATCCCAAAAGGGCGAAATATAACTAAATAGCTAAAATGATGCATCTGAGTCTGAACTAATATGTATATAACACAAATATCCACTAAGGTGAAAGATATACAGTGCATGGGTACCACTCTACACCTCCCTGCCACCTAGGAGGAACAATATAATAATCTCCACCATTGCTTCTCAAGCATTTACAATAGTGGTCAATATTAGTGGCCTTCAGGAATCATTGGAGGTGCCCATTAACAGGCATAGTTTGTCATATCTTTTGCCCCCTCTTTTCAATGTTTCTGGAAGGGAGAGTTTATCCTAGCCACAAGTAAATTTCTGCAAGCTGGTTGCCATGACCAGATCAGAGAGGCACACACAGGGGAGTCATATGACCATGGCATGGAGTGCTGCATGCCATCTTTGATCTGTGGCAGGCCAGGCCATACTATACTTTCTCCCCTAATGTACAAATGAGGCCATAACCTTGTAGCCCCACCACAGATCTCCAAGTTTTGCAATCTGGCATGCTAGTGCTAGTGCACTCAGCACATATTTATATAGGACTCTCTTTTATTTTTGTTTCTTCCTTTTTCTTTTCCCACAGATGACACTATGGAAGAAGCCTGGTCTCATACAACTGGGTGGTACATAGTATGGAGATGGTTGCAATTTTGCAGCTGCTTTTCGACAGGGGTTAGATCTTGGCAAGTCTTTCTAGGAGGGTGAAAAATCATCTTTGCAAAAAGAGAGGAAAAGCAGCCCTAAGGTCTTACAAATGTGTTTTACCAACTTTTGGAGGGGCAAAGAGATACAGTTGTGTTCGATAAGTTGAATCTTGGATATTTTTGAGGTATGACCGCCTTTCATTTCTGATCGGACGGTCACGATGATGTTGGACGAGATGAATCCAATGTTTTACACCTGCAAGGAGGTTCCATTATCTTCTAAAAGAAACATCTGCAAGGAGGACCAACTTTCACAATACCACCTTTGCTCAACGTTGCACTTTTGCTCACAAAAAAAGTCATGTTCAGGCCGCTTTGGAATCCCATGTACGAGCCCCAAAGACACAGGACGAAAGACTAGTACTCAGACTGCAACTGCAACAATATTGCTGATTCACTTCCAACATTGCTATCCAAAGCACCAAAGCCTATCTCAACAAACACAAATAAATGAATAATGAGGTTGTCAAACGTTTTGCAATCTTGAACTTTGTACTTCTGAAAATTTGAAACATTTTTTAGATAATGCAATTGTTTCTGTCCTCTACATTTGAAAATGTACATAGCTCAAGTGTACTATGAAAATATTATAATAAGACTACATTAAAAGGCTATAAATCAAATGGGGAACTTTAAGCAACACAAATTCTAGTGTTAGTCCTCCGATCATAACAATTGTTGAAGAAATTCATACACAAAACTTTTAATGATTGGCACGACATGATGGTTGATGTACACTCTTCGTCCTTTTTAGAGATGCCCACTGCCGGAGCCAATATGATCCTTAGAAGATACCTTGAATGAATGAAATATATTTAAATTTGTCAAAAACCAAATCACTTCGACAAAGTCAAATTAATAGACCCAAAAAAATGCAACGATATCAAACAAAATAGGTTTTCTCATAGAACCGCCTATTCCAGACAGCCAATCACCCCACATATGTATACAACTTTTAGACGCACCCAATCCTAGACTTATATGAACGGTGCGCCACATAGCTATTTCAAATATGCATTCATATGATAGGTGTTGGATGGTCTCATTAGAGCATCCCCAGGAGACCTGCAATCAACACCCCCAATCGCTACAGTAACCCGAATTTTCCCGCCCTGTGCGCACGCCATTCTCTAGCCTGCTTCTTCCCGGCCGGCAGAATTCAAAATTCAAGTTTCATCAAGTTTCAACAGGTTTCATCCAAGTTTCATCAGGTTACATCGAAGTTTCATCAGGTTTCAACAGAACACGGCAAAGTTTCATCAGAACACGGCCAAATTTCGCTAGTATAGATGTAAGTTTCATAAGTGCCTTCTTCTAGTTCACATCAAAAATAAAAAAGGTGAAAAAAAATCAAAAAAATTCAAAACTATTTAAAATGGGTTGTTCTCGATTTTAGAAGAATTATGAAATTTATTCCACAAATTTTGAACACTGTTTGAATTTTGTACAAAAATCAGAAGTTAAATTAGAAATTTGATCTAATGCATTGCCAGTTATCTAGTCGCTGCCCAGTTGGGACGTGGGCTCACGGCATCGCGTTGGATTGGCTCCGTAGCGGTGATCCAACGGTGCACGCAGGTCCGGACGGAGCGCCAGGCGTCGGACTGGCGCTGCCCTTATAATAAGACTACATTAAAAAGTTATAAATCAAATGGACAACTTTAAGCAACACAAATTCTATTGTTAGTCCTCCAATCATAACAATTATTGAAGAAATTCATAGACACAACTTTTAATGATTGGCACGCCATGATGGTCGATGTATACTCTTCGTCCTTTTTTAGAGATGTCCAATGCCGGAGCCAGTATGATCCTCTAAAGATACCCTGAATGAATGAAACATCTTTGCATTTGTCAAAAACCAGATCACTTCGACAAAGTCAAATTAATAGACCCAAAAAAATGCAACGATATCAAACAAAATAGGTTTTCTCATAGAACCGCCTATTCCAGACAGCCAATCACCCCACATATGTATACAACTTTTAGACGCACCCAATCCTAGACTTATGTGAACGGTGCACCACATAGCTCTTTCAAATATGCATTCATAGGATAGGTGTTAAATGATCTCAGTATTATTACGAAAACAATATTTTTTAATATCCTTCCAAGACCTTTTCGCTAGATTATATTAGTAAGAATAATACCTCTCTCAAGATACTGAACAAATATTTTTATCTTGAGAGGGAGTTCCAATTTCCATAATAGCATATTATTATAAAGGACATGTTGGTTAACCATTTTCTTATACATAGATTGTACGGAAAATTGACCATATGTATGCAACTTTCAATGGAATTTATCCCACTGTTGCTCAAGCTGGATGTTACTCGTAACAGATACCAAGGTATGCCAATCAATAAGATTTTGACCCACTAAGGCTCTTCCAAAGAAGTTTAAAGGGGGAAAATCTCAAACATTGACAGGACATTTGATGTGCCTAACAGGGGATCAGAATGGAATAATGTGAGCCCTGGTCTAAGCCATCCGATATATTTGCCAATTAAAATGCTAGCTGGCACTAGATATATATTTTCAAGACGAAATAATTAAATTTCTACTATCGAATGGAGTGGA
Organism: Raddia distichophylla; assembly: GCA_005191435.1. Lineage (NCBI taxonomy): Eukaryota > Viridiplantae > Streptophyta > Magnoliopsida > Poales > Poaceae > Raddia > Raddia distichophylla. Next base: position 79,141 of record SPJY01002313.1, on the reverse strand, counting down.
AAGATAGTGTAGATAAACTAGAAAAGTTAATTGACCGCTAAAAAAAAAGAAAACTAAAATTTGTATTTGGCCAAATCCGTTTTCATATTCATGCAAAAGCTGAAAAAACTAAAATAAACGATTCCATCTCGTGCTAAAATATCTAAAATTACCGAGAATCCACCAAACCATTCAATTCTCCCACAAAAACAAAGCATAGACAGAGAGTGAGGGGCTTGGGGAGGGCAAAACCATAGGCAGAGTGGAACATACACGGCGGCACATAGATGAATAGATCATTCGGCATGTCTATTACATAGGTAGCTTTTCTTATGTTCACGATAATCCGCAGGGAAATCTAACAAATAAAATGCGTAGAAATAGAGTGAAGGAAATTTTCAAAAGTGTGGTATAGAGTGGGAAAGAATTTTAAAAAGCTAAATAGAGTATACAGTGAATAATATTATAAAATATGCATTTAAAACTTTTCTCGCGGAGGTGGTCAGCGAATCATCAATCGTACTCGTACATATGTGCACAACTGCACACGCTGCAGGCTGCAGCTCGCTCGCTCTGCAGTGGCCCTTTGGTTTCAGCGCTGGCCGTGCATCTGGGCTGGCAAAAGATGAGAAAGAAGAAGGCCTCGTCCCTTTTGGCCCTACGTAGTAGTACGTACGTGGGAGCGTGCATGCGTGTGATCTCTGCGCTCTCCTTTCGTCACCTCGTTCACGAGGGTTTTATGTTGGATCGATGGAGTCGCTGCTAGCGCCATGGCTGCCTGCTGCTGCTGGCCACGGTCAAAAGTCGGCATGATAGGGGAATATTTGGTGTTTTGGGGGGTGGCGGTGTTCTCTTTTGGTGCAGCGTGGGGAGGCAGGCAGACTGGCAGAGGCAGCTGGCTCTGCCCTCTCCTGCCCCATCCTTACGACTTGTCAAACAAAATTTATCTGCCCGTAGGTTTTATTTGTTCTCTTAAGGTGCAACTTAAGTACTTTGTTTGATTAACCATTAATTCGTTGCGAATGCCCCAACATTCATGTGCTTTCCATTGCTTAGAGGCGCAAAAAAGAAATTCTTTTTTCTTTTTACATCGCACACGTAAACAATTTTTACACCCTAAACCCTCCGGCGAATAGAGTTCTACTTTCCTGCATTGATGATCACTCTGCCGCCTCATATTACCGCTCGTTGCCATCGTGCCTAGTGAGCCTGTCCACATCCATATTATCTATGTACTCCCTATGTTCCAATTTTAAGTCGTTTGACTTTTTTGACACGTACTTTGACCACTTGTCTTATTCAAATAATTAGTGAAAATATGAAAAAACTCAAGTCAATATTAAAGTACCTTTCATGATAGACTAAATCATAACAAAAATAAATTATAATTATAAATTTTTTTGAATAAGACGAATGGTCAAAGTACGTGTCAAAAAAGTCAAACGACCTATAATTTGGAACGGAGGGAGTACTTCTTTTCAGAACATGACACAATTTCATTAAGACATGACCATCCTTTTAACATTAGGACTTATATCAAAAACAAAATATTACACGCATTGCTAGAGGGTTTAAATGCAAATAAACAAAGCTTCTAGAAGAATTCACTGTCCACAATTACATCAAAACCTGCTCCAGCATCTTCTTCTCTTTCAATGAATTCAACAAAGAACAAATTAGAAAGATCGAAATCAATCAAAGTTAACAAATTACAAAGACTTTTTTTATAGCATAAAGATCCATCGCGAGTTATTTGGTGGAGAAGAAATCAAGAAAGCTTCATCAAAGATCACCATCGCACACAAAAACGTGCCAACACAAGAACTCCCCAAAACCCAACTTTTGAACATATTCTCCGATTGTCGCCATTACAGACAACCCCAAGGCCACTACCAAGGTGTAACATCCTGAAAATTTGGTAAGTTCAAATTTTAACCTAGATAGTTGCACAATAATTAAATGTGATTCTTTGGAATTTAAAAACACCCCAAAGGCAATTTTTTTATTAGTAAAGAGAGCCAAACTATATATATAAATTTTAATATGCATGAACAGTACTTGGCATATTTTTCCTAAGTGCCGAATGCTACAAATGATTTTTGAGAATTTTTTTTATTTTTTGAATCTATTAGGTATTTTTAATAAATAGATAACTTAAATCAGTATATTAGGAAATGAAAATAATAATATTTCTTTATTTTCGTGAGTCGTTGTGTGTGCACGCCAATCGTTGGATGCGACTTAACCGAGTGAACCAATATCTTCTAATCACGTGCGTCTATTGAGCGACGTGCTCGAACCACAATTGTTTGATGTCATCGCCATCATCTTCATCCGCGTGCCGGACACAGAGTCGATGATTGTCTACACTGCCATAGGGTTCCGCAACCCTATTTAAGACAGGGGAGGGGGAATGTAACACCCCAACCCATCCAGGTTCGGAATGTTACTAACTCCATGAAAAATTACAAATTTCGACAGCATCTCCCCTTAAATTACTTTAATCCACACATAGCAGTTAAGAAATAGATGCACATTTATATTCTTCCATCAACAACAAGCACATAATCAACGATAACACCAAAACCCACTCATGGGTCGATTCCAACAAGGGCCAACATCATCTATCAATTCACCATTTACCTTGAACAACGACGACGAAGTCCTTTAAACAAGGAACAAAATAATTATCCAACAAATGGAATAAGCATAAGTTTCCACACAGAACATGAATAATAAGTGGGTCTCTAAATAGTTTAAGAAGATAACTAAATTTACTAATCCAGCAATTATATTAATTTGTGAGAGTTCTTGTGCCAAATTGAACCGTACTATGCCCTCCCATGCATGCCGCTTTTATCGATCACCTAAAAACAATTGAAAAGCAAGGGTGAGTCCACGACTCAATAAGTATACATTAAATAAAGGGAATTAGCTTAACAATGTCAAATGACTTAATACCAATCTTCATCCATCATGCCACTGTCATTGTAACAATCTCAGTTCATAAGTGAATGCAATGCAATGCAATGCTTTATGCGTCTGTATCTGTGAGCTCATACCGGTATAGCTAGAGTGTCAGCCGTCGGTGCATACCCTTGCCCGTCCTATCAAGGCCGGGGACCAAATACTCCATTCCGGTGGAGTGCCTACTGAAGTAGGGCTTTTCCCTTCCACGTCAGTGGGATGCCTACCCGAGGGTAGGTCCTGTCATATGTATGCAATGCAAGAGATGCAACTATTTGAATAAACAAATTTCCATAACAAGTATAACTCGGTAGAGTTTGCATTGCCTCGGTAATATTATCTCCACCAAGCAACATTCATCGATCGTTAAACCTTTAAGTAACATATACTTGCCTTTGTAATCACGGGAGTTAGCACGACGCACGGTTGACGACGAAGTCACACCACCACCTACAGGAGGCGATGAATCTCAATATAAAACTCCCACAAAGAAGGCAACAAATAAAGTATATCGCTCCTATGCGCATCCCTTCCTTCCCTCCCAACAAATTATTCCCTTTCATACCGCTAAAACCCTTAATTCAATAAATAGAAATTCTGGACAACAACATTAAAACGGTCATAACTCCTACATCTCTTGCCCGATTTCAGCGTTCTTATATCCAAAACGAAGATAAAGTCGGTACGCTCCACTTTTGTAATAAGATCGGGTGTGGATTCCCAACCTAAACATGCCAAAATCGCTATATACGCTGCTGCATAAATCTCGATCTAATAAACTTCATCTCCCCAACAATCACCATCACTAACACCCCCAAACAAACATCTAATCCGATGGAATTGCACTGGAAATCCTCTACTAAATTCCTATACAACAGTAAACAAGAGAGGAAATACGAAGAACAAACCCTAGCTTGGATCGTTACCTTCCTCCTTCACTACTACATCTTCCCTTTACCTCTTCCCGTCGATCTCCAACCGAGGCGCGGCACTGGGCGACGGCAGCGCGGCGCTGGGCGTCGGTACACAACGCTGGGCGGCGGCGGCACGGCGCTGGGTCGGCGGCGCACTGCACCAGTGCGGCAGGACGACGGGGGCGGAGGCGCCGGTGTAGCTCGGTGGCGGGGACGAGAGAGGACAGGAGGGGATGGAGCAGTGGCTGGGAGGATTTTCCCCTGGAAGGAACCGTCGTGTTCCACCTCCCACCCCCACTGCCTATTATTCACGTTAAATGGGCCGGGTCTGGGCCAAAGGCCCACGGTATATGACAGGGAAGGTGCGCCAGGGTACCTTGAAACCGCCGCTGACACTGGATCGGGCTGAGGAAGTCATAGGTAAGCACGAAGGAGATGTTTCGGGTTCAAGAACACCAGCTAGTAATTCCACGGTCGCTAGTAAAAATCGTGCTCTGATTCTCATGGTGGAGGTTCTTCTTGCTATGTGATCCTTAATATGGCCTTGGTTGGGTGCATGGGAGGAGTGCTGGAGAGTGTCGCTGCTGAATCGAGTGCCGCTGCCACCATTGGAGGTCACCAGAGCTTGCCAAGGGTCTCTAGACGTTCTCTTGTGCTCAGCAAGCACCCACAGCCCCCGTATATTATCGATTTAAACCTAGTTTGGCTCGAAATCTTTGAACAAAAGTGATATGGCTAGGTGATAGCAACCCTATGGTGAGGTAAATCAAATACAAACCAAACAAGATATACAATCAAACACAAGATAAATGTAAGGGAATAAATTACAGTGGCACAAGTAAAAACAAGTTCAATAACATACTGTGAGCTAGTGACAATCAACATATGGCAAGAGTGATAATTAGCACGGTGACTATCTCAAGATATGGCAAAGAATATAAGAGCAGAAGAGAGCAAACCATAAGTGACAAGAAGACTTTTTCCTGGTCTCGGAGAAGGACCGGTTCCCTCTCAAGCCAACCGCCTCCGCTCCACTACTGGTTGCTACTTCCTCCACTCCAGAGATGGCAAGCACCAACGCCACTCACACAATTTTGCTTGAGCGTCCTTACAAGCTCCTTTGAAGGTCACCGGCACACGACACCTCCACGCCTAGGTATCGGCAAGCACTAAGAGTAACAAGTCTAAAGTTGTTTGATCGCATTGAATTAAAGCACACAAGTGATTCACACAAGCCATACTTGGCCACTCACTCCTCTCACCAGAGTTTCACCAAACTGACACAAAAAATGACCTGTCCTTTTCTAGTCCACTCCTAACATATAGGAGACCCTCTCGATGAACCTCATACTCTCACACCACAATGATGAGCAACATAATACCGCACCTAACTTGCTAGAGAGGGCCTAAATACCCAAAGCAAAAAGCCTAGCCATTGGAAGGACGCAAGCAAAATAGGAACCATTCCGGAGTTCATCCAGATCATTTCCAAAACACTTGGAGTGAAATGCCTACAGAACCCGAAACCTAATAGAGAGGAAGTAAGCTAAGTCGGATGATCCAAACCGTTGTATCGGATCATCACAGAGTAGCAATGCTCCACCAGCTAGCAACTCACGCAGACAAAGAGTACACATGCTTGGTCGAATCATCTAGCTCCCTAGCTGAACCATCTAGACCAAACTACCTCGGAGCAACACCTCACCACACAAGAAATAATGAGCTATGCCGCTTAATCTGAATAGCTTATACGGATGGTCTGGACACTCACAACCCAAATGATCTGGATCCTCAGCCGGATGATCTGCCTAACACTGCCATCTCCCTGGCTCGCCAAAAAAGGCTAAAACTTCTAGCTCCGAACTCAAAATCTGATGGATTGGGTTGTCAGAAAAGCTAAGAACGAGGGCTATCCAACCACCAAGGTTTCATCACCTTAAAAGATGTGAGGGGAACCTATGGAAACTAAAGGCCACCTCCAAACCTTACACTTTTCAACACCCAAGCACCCCACCTCTCCCTTGCTAAACTCCTCCAACACCCTTAACACCTCAATGTGGCTCAACCTGGGGTCTAGGAGACTTAATGTGCATGACCCAAGAGCTACGAACACAATCCGATCAACACTGATTCAAATCCCTCTTAATAGTACGACGATCTATCCTATCAATCCGAGCTTCCAAACCAACACTTAAACCGGTAAAAGACTAGAAAAATCCTTAGACCTACAATAGTCATATCTTTGCCTTGAGATACCAATCATCCGCCTTCAATGCCTTGTACACGACGACCATTGACACAATGACGCATTCGTCTTGCCACCCTCAACTTCATCATCTTATGACACTGTAACACCCCGGTTCCTCAAGAACCCAGAATGCTACTAACTCTCCAAAAATTATAAAATTTCGGCAGCAACTCCTCTGTTTATATGGACATCCATAACAGACAATTTGTATCCAAAGAACAAACAAACATTTCTATCAACCAATAGCCAATTTAAAACCTACAATAACTGCAATTTTCAACTATACACATGACTCAACTATTTAAGTAAAACTCATATGAAACGAAAATACTAATTTAACGTGAGAGGTAGTGAGTGCTCAAGTCCAGGTTCTATTTTCCCATTCCCATGCATGATTGACATCATCTGTACCTAAAAACAAATAAAAGCAAGAGGTGAAGTACCATGTCGATTTTCTTCTTGGATTTCAAGCCAATCCCTTCTCCATATCTTTTGTCATGTTTCCTTGTAAGAGATCGAATGGAGTAGCTACAGAATTGCTATTCGATGTCATGTTCTCCTTCAAAGTGTTATTTCTTTCATCACAAAGTAAAAGTAGAGATTTGTTGTTGTTGTTGATAGTAAAGGTTTTGCCAGTTTTATTTTGTAACTGGGTGTATTGTTGTTGATAGTAAAGGTTTTGCCAGTTTTATTTTGTAACTGGGTGTTTTCCTTGGGACTTTATCGCCATCGAGGGTTTTGCTGGTGTTTTCTTCGGTGATTATGGATTAGACGAAGTGGAGTTATTTATTGAGTCCTACTTATGATTAAAGAATTGAAGTAAAGAGATTAGAATTCGAGGACGAATTCTTTTAAGGGGGGTAGAATGTGATGCCACTTCTGGGCCTTTCCCATTTTTCTAGCCCGGCCCACCAAGGCAGCATGTAATGAAGGGAGAGGGAGGCAGGGGAGATCGATCCCCTGGCATTGGCAACAGCCGCCTCTACTCCCTCCTGCCTCACACATCGCTAGTCGCGGCCACTTCTCCCTGGGCTTGGCCGACATCCAAGTGCAGCAAGTCGTCGTCGCCCCAAGCCGTCGTGCCCTCATCAGCCGCTGCCGCCTCCTACCAGCCGGCGTCGTCGCCGCCATCCCACCATCGCCATTGACCTTGCTGCTGCAGGGCATAGATGGCCTGGGCAGCAAGGGCAGTGGGAAGGGACGGCCAAAGGAGGAGAAGAGGAAGGAGAAGGAACGGGTAAACCAAGTGTAGGAAGAAGGGAAGAAAGGGAAGAAGAGCAAGGGGATAGTTAGGGTTTCACCCAAATCCGTGGGAAGGGTTGAAAATTGAGGTAAAATTATATGATTAGCCCTCTATTATGATGAGTATGGTGGGATTTGGGATAAATTGCAAGCCCTACGATTGGAAATTGTAGGATTGGTTGGCAATCTGTATGTGCAGTAGCTGGCGAGTTAATTTCGTGATATTTATGTTCAGAAGATCACTTCGACAAAGTCAAATTAATAGACCCAAAAAAATGCAACGATATCAAACAAAATAGGTTTTCTCATAGAACCGCCTATTCCAGACAGCCAATCACCCCACATATGTATACAACTTTTAGACGCACCCAATCCTAGACTTATGTGAACGGTGCACCACATAGCTCTTTCAAATATGCATTCATAGGATAGGTGTTAAATGATCTCAGTATTATTACGAAAACAATATTTTTTAATATCCTTCCAAGACCTTTTCGCTAGATTATATTAGTAAGAATAATACCTCTCTCAAGATACTGAACAAATATTTTTATCTTGAGAGGGAGTTCCAATTTCCATAATAGCATATTATTATAAAGGACATGTTGGTTAACCATTTTCTTATACATAGATTGTACGGAAAATTGACCATATGTATGCAACTTTCAATGGAATTTATCCCACTGTTGCTCAAGCTGGATGTTACTCGTAACAGATACCAAGGTATGCCAATCAATAAGATTTTGACCCACTAAGGCTCTTCCAAAGAAGTTTAAAGGGGGAAAATCTCAAACATTGACAGGACATTTGATGTGCCTAACAGGGGATCAGAATGGAATAATGTGAGCCCTGGTCTAAGCCATCCGATATATTTGCCAATTAAAATGCTAGCTGGCACTAGATATATATTTTCAAGACGAAATAATTAAATTTCTACTATCGAATGGAGTGGAAAGATAGTGTAGATAAACTAGAAAAGTTAATTGACCGCTAAAAAAAAAGAAAACTAAAATTTGTATTTGGCCAAATCCGTTTTCATATTCATGCAAAAGCTGAAAAAACTAAAATAAACGATTCCATCTCGTGCTAAAATATCTAAAATTACCGAGAATCCACCAAACCATTCAATTCTCCCACAAAAACAAAGCATAGACAGAGAGTGAGGGGCTTGGGGAGGGCAAAACCATAGGCAGAGTGGAACATACACGGCGGCACATAGATGAATAGATCATTCGGCATGTCTATTACATAGGTAGCTTTTCTTATGTTCACGATAATCCGCAGGGAAATCTAACAAATAAAATGCGTAGAAATAGAGTGAAGGAAATTTTCAAAAGTGTGGTATAGAGTGGGAAAGAATTTTAAAAAGCTAAATAGAGTATACAGTGAATAATATTATAAAATATGCATTTAAAACTTTTCTCGCGGAGGTGGTCAGCGAATCATCAATCGTACTCGTACATATGTGCACAACTGCACACGCTGCAGGCTGCAGCTCGCTCGCTCTGCAGTGGCCCTTTGGTTTCAGCGCTGGCCGTGCATCTGGGCTGGCAAAAGATGAGAAAGAAGAAGGCCTCGTCCCTTTTGGCCCTACGTAGTAGTACGTACGTGGGAGCGTGCATGCGTGTGATCTCTGCGCTCTCCTTTCGTCACCTCGTTCACGAGGGTTTTATGTTGGATCGATGGAGTCGCTGCTAGCGCCATGGCTGCCTGCTGCTGCTGGCCACGGTCAAAAGTCGGCATGATAGGGGAATATTTGGTGTTTTGGGGGGTGGCGGTGTTCTCTTTTGGTGCAGCGTGGGGAGGCAGGCAGACTGGCAGAGGCAGCTGGCTCTGCCCTCTCCTGCCCCATCCTTACGACTTGTCAAACAAATTTATCTGCCCTCTCCTGCCCCATCCTTACGACTTGTCAAAAAAATTTATCCTTACGACTTCTCCTCTTTCAATGAATTCAACCAAGAACAAATTAGAAAGATCAAAATCAATCAAAGTTAACGAATTACAAAGTTTTTTTTTTTGATAGCATAAAGATCCATCGCGAGTTAGTTGGCGAAGAAGAAATCAAGAAAACTTCATCAAATACCATCATCGCACACAAAAAACGCGCCAACACAAGAACTCCCCAAAACCCAACTTTTGAACATATTCTCCGATTGTCGCCATTACAGACAACCCCAAGGCCACTACCAAGGTGTAACATCCTGAAAATTTGGTAAGTTCAAATTTTAACCTAGATAGTTGCACAATAATTAAATGTGAATCTTTGGAATTTAAAAACACCCAAAAGGCAATTTTTCTCATTAGTAAAGAGAGCCAAACCATATATATAAATTTTAATATGCATAAACAGTACTTGGTATATTTTTTCCTAAGTGCCGAATGCTACAAATGATTTTTTGAGAATTTTCTTTATTTTTTGAGTCTATTAGGTATTTTTAATAAATAGATAACTTAAATTAGTATTTTAGGAAATAAAAAATAATAATTTTTCTTTATTTTCGTGAGTCGTTGTGTGTGCACGCGGGCCATTGGATGCGACTTAACCGAGCGAACCAATATCTTCTAATGACGTGCGTCTATTGAGCAACGTGGCCGAACCACAATTGTTGGATGTCATCGCCATCATCTTTGTCCGCGTGCCGGACTCAGAGTCGATGATTGCGCCGCTGCAGCCAGGCCAACGTGTCTGCACTGCCCTAGGGTTCCGCAACCCTATTTAAGGCAGGGGAGGGGAAGGTGCGCCAGGGTTCCTAGAAGCCACTGATGACACTGGATCGGGCTGAGGAAGTCGTAGGTAAGCACGAAGGAGGTGTTTCGGGTCCAAGAACACCAGCTAGTAATTCCACGGTCGTTGGTAAGTATCGTGCTCTAATTCTCATGTTGGAGGTTCTTCTTGCTATTGTGATCCTTATTGTGGCCTTGGTTAGGTGGGAGGAGTGCTGGAGAGTGTCGCTGCTGAATCGAGTGCCGCTGCCACCATTGGAGGTCACCAGAGCTTGCCAAGGGTCTCTAGACGTTCTCTTGTGCTCAGCAAGCACCCACAGCCCCCGCATATTATCGATTTAAACCTAGTTTGGCTCGAAATCTTTGAACAAAAGTGATATGGCTAGGTGATAGCAACCCTATGGTGAGGTAAATCAAATACAAACAAAAAGATGTACAATCAAACACAAGATAAATATAAGAGAAAATTACACTGGCACAAGTAAAAACAAGTTCATTAATAAACTGTGAGCTAGCGATAATCAACATATGGCAAGAGGGATAATTAGCACGATGGCTATCTCTAGATATGGCAAAGAATATAAGAGCAGAAGATAGCAAACCATAAGTGACAAGAAGACTTTTTTCCCTAGTCTCGGAGAAGGACCGGTTCCTTCTCAAGCCAACCGCTTCCGCTCCACTACTGGTTGCTACTTCTTCCACTCCAGAGATGGCAAGCACCAACACCACTCATACAATTTTGCTCGGGCGTCCTCACAAGCTCCTTGAGAAGGTCACCGGCGCACGACACCTCCACGCCTAGTTATCGGCAAGCACTAAGAGTAACAAGTCTAAAGTCCTTTGATCGCCTTGAATTAAAGCACAAGAGTGATTCACACAAGACATACTTGGTCACTCACTTCTCTCACTAGAGTTTCACCAGACCGACACAAAAAGGTGACCTGCACTTTTCTAGTCCACTCCTAACATATAGTGTTTAAATAATTGCAGTTTGAGCAAGTATGATAAATAATTCACTTGAAATATAGCAAATATAACAAAGCCATGAATAAAATTCAGAATCATGAATTCTCCAAATATAAGCAATAAAGCGAATAAATTCATGATCAACATTAACTTAGAAAACATGGCAGTGACCAAACCAATATAACCAGCAATAAGCTCAGGTTAGATTGGTGTTGTTTTGCTTTCAGATTGCAAATTAAGGGTTGCTAATTAAAATGAGAGAGGGCTTCCCTTTATGCAGCGTCGGCACAACAAACCCCGAGAGGTCTGGCCACCACGGCCACGCGCGCAGGCCAGGCGGAGTAGTCGTCCGTTCCAGCCACTCCAGCCGCCGCCGTCGGCCTCACATGAGGAAGGGAAACCCTTCCTCTGTGTGCTGCTGTGCAGCTGCCTCCCTCCGTATAAACCAAGCCAACGGGCTAAGGCCTAGAGGAAAAAGCCCAATGACAAAAGCCCTACAATCCTCACCCTTTTGCCTTACTCGACAAAGGTATTATCACCGTAAAAACCCGTTTTATATATACTGTTATTCAACATAGGTACCAAACATGTTTGAACCCATATTTAGTTACATGTATTCCAGCCCGACACAGACAGAGGAGGACTTAAGCCTTGATCCAAAGCCTTGATGCGCGAGCATTCATACAGATAACACACAGTACTAGGCTGCAAAATGCACCTCTAGCTGGGTAGGACGTTATGGTCATGTCCTTGCATCTTTTCATGATCTTATTAGAGAGTATACCCCGAACTCTCACGGATCACGACCACATGATCAGCTCATATAGATTCGTTTTTAGGAGAATCCTATAAGAAAATTCCCGAATCTTATTAAGAGGTTTTACCCCCCAACCTTCCTACAGTTTAGGCACTGCAGCGAATGGGACTTAAAAAGGTGTGCATGACGATACCACATAGCTTAGTTGTCCCAGAGCCTGTTTCACGAGATGTCCGTTCATTCAAGATGGGTTACCACTATTGGTTACCACTAGCACGGTATAAGCCTCATTCCTCTAGATGTTGTTTCAATAGTCATCTTAGACAAACCCTTTGTAAAAGGATCAGCTAGATTACTATCAGATTGAGTGTATTCTAGGCAATAACACCCGTCTCTCTCGCATGCCGAGTAGACTTAAGTCTTCTCTTAATATGCCTCGAGGACTTCATATTGTCTTTTCTACTCTTAACCTTGACTAAAACAGTCTGGTTATCACAGTATACCAAGACTGCTGGAATCAGCTTTTCCAGTATGGGTAGATCAGATAGAAGCTCTTTAAGCCATTCTGCCTCCACCGCAGCTGAATCAAGTGCTACTAATTCAGTCTCCATGGTTGAGCGTGTTATCACAGTCTGTTTAGCAGACTTCCAAGACACAGCTCCACCAGCTAAAGTGAAAACATATCCACTAGTAGACTTCATCTCATCTGAGTCACTAATCCAGTTAGAATCACTGAATTCTTCTAAGACTGCCGGATGGCCCGAGTAATAGATTCCAAGCTTCATGGTGCCTTTAAGGTACCTAAGTACTCGATGTAGTGCTATCCAATGACTATCTTCTGGATTTGCCGTATAATGCCTCAGCCTGCATACAGTATACGAGATGTCGGGTCTTGTTGCGCTACAGAGATACATCAAGGATCCAATTACTTGTGAGTATAGATGTTGATTAACACCCTCACCAGTGTGCTTACTCTTAAACTAGGATCATAGGACGTGGAGGCAGGTTTAGAATCCATTTACCCAAAGCGGGTTAGGATCTTCTCCACATAATGGAATTGCGAAAGTATAATCCCACTCTCACCCTTTATAAGCTTGACATTTAGAATAACATCAGCTTCTCCTAGATCCTTCATATCGAAATTCGAGGAAAGGAACTCTTTTGTCTCATTGATGACATCCAACTTAGTCCCAAACAGCAAAATGTCATCCACGTAAAGACATAAAATGACACCATTACCCCACAAAATCGATAATACACATATCTGTCTACTTCGTTGACACAAAACCCAACAGATGTCAATGTGTTATCAAAATTCTCACACCATTGTTTGGGGCTTGCTTAAGACCATACAAGGACTTAATTAGACGACAAATCTTATTCTCTTGGCCGTTTACCACAAAACCATCTGGCTGCTGCATATAGATCTCCCCATCTAGATCTCCATTAAGGAAAGTGGTCTTAACGTCCATTTGATGGACTAGAAGTTTATACGCAACAGCAAGTGCTAAAAGCACACGTATGGTGGGTAATCTTGCCACAGGGGAATAGGTATCAAAATAGTCCTCGCCCTCTTTTGAGTGAAACCCTTGGCCACTAGACGAGCCTTGTACTTTTCTATAGTACCATGGGGTGTTCGTTTTATTTTAAAAATCCACTTATAGCCCACCGGTTTACACCCACCAGGAATATCGGTGACTTTCCACGTTCCATTAGCGATGATGGATTGCATCTCGCTACGGACTGCCTCCCTCCAGTACTCTGCATCAAGAGATGCATCTGCCTCAGCGAGGGTACGTGGTTCGTCATCCACATAATAGATGGCAAAATCATCACCAAACGACTTTTCAGTCATTTGCCTCTTACTCCTCCTCAACTCCAAGTCAGGAGTGGGCTCAGCCACCTCAATAGGAATAGAGTAATGCTCATTAGAGCCATCAGGTGTGATTAATTCATTAGACCTCATAGAAAAGACAGTCTCAAAGAATGTCGCATCATGAGACTCCATAATGTCGTTTAAAGCGACTTCACTAGTCTCAGATTTGACCACTAGAAATCTATAGGTTGTGCTATTTGCAGCATATCCTAGAAAGACACAATCTACAGTCTTAGGTCCCAATTTTCTCGGCCACCCCATTAGATTGGGGAGATTAGGGAGGTGTGGTTTCATGAATGATACCACTTTCTTCACAGTAATGGGCGAATTCCTTGGAGATATACTCTCCACCTCTATCAGACCTTAGTCGTTTAATTGTTTTTTCTAGTTGGTTTTCCACTTCAGCCTTATAAATCTTAAAGTATTCTAGTGCTTCATCCTTACTTTTGAGCAAGTAGACATAGGCATATCTAGTACTATCATCTATGAGAGTAAATAAATACTGCTTGCCACCCTTGGTATAAGTTCCATTCATCTCACAAAGATCAGAATGTACTAGCTCAAGTGGAGAGGTGTCCCGCTCTTCAACCGAGTGAAACGGTTTTCGGGGTTGCTTAGCTTGCACACAGTTCGCACTTAGAGCCCTTCTCATGTGTATATTCAGGAATTAAGTTCATCTTACTCAACCGCACTATAGCCTTGAAATTTAAATGACATAAACGAGAATGCCATACATCATGGTTCTTATTACAAATCACATTGTAAATGGAAATAGAATTCTGATACAAGACAGAGAGATTGAACATGCCGTCTGTCTCATAACCATTGCCAACAAAGGCACCACATCTAGTCAAAATAACTTTATTCGACTCGAATACCAAACGAACGCCCTGCCTACACAAGGCAGATCCACTGATCAAATTCCTCCGCATCGTGGGCACAAACAGCACATCACGAAGAACTAGCTTCTTGCCAGAAGTCAACTTCAAGTAGACCCTACCAACTCCTCATATCAGTGTTGCTGCTCCATTGCCCATCAAGACGGATCCACGATATTGATCCTGAAATGAAGTAAAGGAAGTTCTATCAGTAGCTATATGATGTGTTGCACCTGTATCAATCCACCAGTCAAGAGGTGAATCAGCCATAAAGGCTCTATGTACATACCCATCAGCTGCACCGGTAGGTGCCTCGGCAACATGTGCCTCAGCATCGCGCCCATTCTGCTGCCCAGGTGCCAGTCCCTTGCCCTTGCGATCACGGCACCTACGAGCAGTGTGTCCTAGATGGCCACACACAAAGCAGATCAGCTCCTCCCTCTTCTTCTTCTTCATATTCCTGCCGTTGGCGCCATTCTGGTTCTAGGGTTTCTTGTTCTTCTTCTTCTTGCCACCACCAGCCTTGGAGTGCTTGGCATCAGCCACATTAGCCTGGACAAGGGACGTGGAGTGCTTTGAGCCTCCACTAGCACGGCCCTGCTCCTCGACATTTATAGCTACCTGAAGTTCAGGGAACGTCAGGTGCTCCTTCATGTGTCGGCGAGCAGTCACAAAGTCACACCACGAAGATAGGAGCTTATTAGCCAAGGCTACATTCACCTGAAAACTTTCAGGCAGGAGACACTCGAACTGGTTTAGGTCCCTCACGTGGAGCTGAATCTCCTGGACCTGCTCCAGAATAGAGCGGTTCTCCACAATCCTGTAGTTCAAGTAACTCTCGGCAACAAAACTCTCATTCCCGTTATCCCCTTCTGAAAATTTCAGCTCCAAGTCATCCCACACCTCCTTGGCATCAGTGAAAGTGGAGTAGGTGTCGAAAAGCCTATTCAACACTACGGCTAACAATCGTGCTAGGACTGCGTTGTTGGCATCCTCCCAACGGGTCTTCTCCTCTCCAGAGAGTTTATCCTTCTCCTTCGGAGGATCAGAGATAACCCAATAGATTTTTAGCTCTGTCAACCACAGCCTAGTACGTGCCTGCCAGCGTTTAAAGCTAGTGCCGTCAAATGTCTCGGGCTTAACTATGTCACTACTACTCCCCACGGCCATAGGTAATATTTGATTTCTGGAATGTTTAAATAATTGCAGTTTGAGCAAGTATGATAAATAATTCACTTGAAATATAACAAATATAACAAAGCCATGAATTAAATTCAGAATCATGAATTCTCCAAATATAAGCAATAAAGCGAATAAATTCATGATCAACATTAACTTAGAAAACATGGCAGTGACCAAACCAATATAACCAACAATAAGATCAAGTTAGATTGGTGTTGTTTTGCTTTCAGATTGCAAATTAAGGGTTGCTAATTAAAATTAGGCTTCCAACAATTAATTTGGGCTTGATATCACAGGTTATAAAATCTGTAAATTAGAATCTTAAACTCTAGAACAACACTGCTCAATGTCTGGAACATGTAGATCATTAATCAGCTTGTAACACAATTAGTAACTCGATATAACAGTAGGTTAAACGATCAAAATTGAATCGGCCAGTATGGGACAAAAGTCCAAAAACAACAACTAGAACACAACAGTGTTCTATTCTCAGGCCAAAATCAATTACTAATTATCTAAGTACACCAACAGAATTAGATATATCAAATAAACCAACACCGAGATCTAGTGCATGTAAATAATGATCCAACAACACAGATTATGAGCAGTACTTATCTAGGTAAAACAAGAGTCTTAAAACAGATTATATTGGCCGCAATTTAGTGCAATCATCATCAAGCAGATTAAAGCCCACAAAGTTCATAGTGCATATACCCTAACTGGAATCGGTTCCTATTCAAAGAATAGGCCTCCAGAAAATCCAATTGGCCTACTGCACAAAGAAGAACAGTAATACTCACGAAGTGCTGAAACCGAACCATCAGAGAAGAAGCAAAGTGCGCACGAAGCACTATCCCAGAAATCAAATCGACGTGCTGTAGAAGCACCACCGGCGAAGAGACTCGAAGATACGATGCCGTCGCCCCCATCACGACCGAGCCGAGGAGAGGACCTGAGGAACAAGGAGAAGCAGCAACGAGCACATGGCGACCACCCTGTGGCCACCGGGAACCAGAGCGAGGAACCGAGCACCACCACCACGGCGAACACCGACAGCAAGCCCACAAACTCACGGCGAACAGCAGCCGTAGAAGCACTCCCAAGGTCAGGGAAAAAAGGATGGGGAATGCAATACCAATGCAGAAACACAGAAAGAGAGAGGGCTTCCCTTTATGCAGTGTCAGCGCAACAAACCTGAAGAGGTCCGGCCATCACACGAGGAAGGGAAACCCTTCCTCTGTGTGTTCCAGCCACTCCAGCCGCTGCCAACGGCCTCACACGAGGAAGGGAAACCCTTCCTCTATGTGTTGCTGTGCAGCTGCCTCCCTCCGTATAAACCAAGCCAACAGGCTAAGGCCTAGAGGCAAAAGCCCAACATATAGGAGACCCTCTCGATGAACCTCGTACTCTCACACCTCAATGATGAGCAACATAATACCTCACCTAACTTGCTAGAGAGAGCCTAAATACCGAAAGACACCAAACAAACTGTTTCACACAAAAAAACTAGCCATTGGAAGGATGCAAGCAAAATAGGAACCATTCCAGAGTTCATCCTCCCAAAACACCTGGAGTGAAATGCCTACAGAACCCAAAACCTAATAGTGAGGAAATAAGCTAAGTCGGATGATCCAAACCGCCGTATCGGATCATCACAGAGTAGCAACGCTCCACCAGCTAGCAACCCACGTAGACAAAGATTACACATGCTTGGTTGGATCATCTAGCTCCCTAGCTGAACCATCTAGACCAAACCACCTCGGAGCAACACCTCACCACACAAGAAATAATGAGCTATGCCGCTTAATCTGAATAGCTTATACGGATGGTCTGGACACTCACAACCCAAATGATCTGGATCCTCAGCCGGATGATCTGCCTAACACTGCCATCTCCCTGGCTCGCCAAAAAAGGCTAAAACTTCTAGCTCCGAACTCAAAATCTGATGGATTGGGTTGTCAGAAAAGCTAAGAACGAGGGCTATCCAACCACCAAGGTTTCATCACCTTAAAAGATGTGAGGGGAACCTATGGAAACTAAAGGCCACCTCCAAACCTTACACTTTTCAACACCCAAGCACCCCACCTCTCCCTTGCTAAACTCCTCCAACACCCTTAACACCTCAATGTGGCTCAACCTGGGGTCTAGGAGACTTAATGTGCATGACCCAAGAGCTACGAACACAATCCGATCAACACTGATTCAAATCCCTCTTAATAGTACGACGATCTATCCTATCAATCCGAGCTTCCAAACCAACACTTAAACCGGTAAAAGACTAGAAAAATCCTTAGACCTACACTAGTCATATCTTTGCCTTGAGATACCAATCATCCATCTTCAATGCCTTGTACATGACGACCATTGACACACAATGACACCTTTGTCTTGCCACCCTCAACTTCATCATCTTATGACACTCTCCCATCCTATTGACTTTTACTTGATCTGGCGCGAGGGCGGGGCCGCTTGGGGCAGCGAGGCGGCGGGAGGGAGGCGGCGGGTGGAGGACGGCGGCCAACGGCGGCTCGCGGCGGGGTGGCTGCGCGAGCTGGGCGGCGACGGCTTGGGGGCGGCGGCACTGTGCAGACGTTTGAGCCCGTGCGCTAGGCCGTGAGGACTTAACGCACGGGCCCTCTTTTTTTAATGCACGACAGCTGTGTCGGCGGCCTGTGGCCGTTGACACAGGTCTCCGCCCCTGCCAATAATACCTTCCGGGCCACAAGTTAGTGGCACAAATTTTGTGACCCCTAGAAACAACTTGTGTCGGCGGCCGTATAGAAGCCGCCGACACAGAGTTGTCTGTGTCGGCGGCCTACATTGAGGACGACGACACAACAAGCTCTATGTCAGCGGCCAAGGATATGTCGCCGACACATATCTTCTCCCCCCTTCCGCCAAATTTCGTTCCGACGTCCTTCGGCTCCCCCAGGGGGTTCTCTTTGTGCAATCTAAGTTTATATGACAAGCAATAGACATCAAAACTAACTCAAGGTGGCGTATTGTCCGGCGTTCGACCTCGTGGCTACAGGTCGCTTTGAAACCCATATCGTACGCAGCTAGTGCCCTGTGAGAACCGATACAACAGTAATGTTTCAAATGCACGAGGTCAAACGTATGCCAATATGCCACCTTGAATGAGTTGTGATGTCTATTGCTTGTCATATAAACTTAGATTGCACAAAAAGTGAACCCCCTGGGGAGCTGAAGGACGTCAGACAGAAATTCCGCGGCAAGGGGGAGAAGATATGTGTCGACGGCTTCCATCAGACCGCGGACAAAGATAGGGCTGTGTCGTCGGGGTCAAGTTAGGCCGCCGACACAGATCGCTCTGTGTCGGCAACTAAACATCTGATGCCGACACAGATCGGGTGACTCAGTACAAATAAGGACCGTGCCATGTTATGTCGTGATAAATAAAAATCCCACCCGGTTGTCAGCGCGCGGCGCGGGCTCCCTGATGGTTGCCGGTTCGAGCCCGCGCTAGCGCCCCCTGATTTTTTATTTAATCTGTGTAGACGGCATAGGGAATAGCGCCGACAAAAATGCTGCTTGCCCTCCACTGTTCCAGCTCTCAGGCTGGCCCGCATGGCAGAGACGTCCCCCATCTAACATGCGGGACCACCTCAGGTGCTTCCGTCAGGCCGATATTGCGCCGTAAGTGGGTTGCAACTGTGTCAACGGTTACGGTTTAATGCCGACACAGATTGTTTTGGCGGGCTGCAAATTCAAATTTATCTCGCGGTACCGAATGGGGGCTGATCTGTGTCGACGAGAGTTATCTAGCCGCCGATGTAGATTACCCTGGAGTTCACGAAATTTGAATTTAAACTCCACGGCGGGAGTGGGGCTGAGGGTTTGTCGTCGGCCGTTGGAATGCCGCCAGTATTGAAAGTCTGTCGGCGGCTTTACTTTGGCTGCCGAAATAGGTTTGTCGACAGCTTTCTGGCCGCCGACACAGCTATTATGGCCGTCGATACAGATGCAGATTCTTGTAGTGATTCTCAACTTTGGTGAACCCTCGTGTTCTTGATCGCGGCCTAGCCATCATCCATCAACACATCCTTAGTTGTTGTATGCCTCTGTAGGATCTAATTTTCTTCTCAAGACTCAATAGAAACATTAGTCCTTAGCTTATGCTCTACAAAGAGTATTAAGCTCCACAAGTGTTTCACATACAACCATAGAAACACCTGTCATATGAAATCTCTCAAAATGCATCTATAAAAAAACAATGAATCTATATGAATATGAGAGAACAAATCCAAAAGAAAATATAGACAATTACTATTAAGGAAAATGATACTTCATAATCTCCAAGCATTGTGATTAACAAGAAAGCATTTTGACTAACCAGAACTAAGCATTTTGATTAGTCAATCTCTGATACATCGATTGTAAACTATTGCTCACCTTTCCACGAATTTCAGTTGAAGATATACCTTATTTGTTCAAGGTGAATGTTATTCAATTTAGACCGAAGGTCTTGCCACTTGATCAGATGATGATCCACAAAAGTTCTTCGAAAAGAAATACGAGGATCGGAGGACAAATTAACATTGTCTAGGGATGCTAATGATCTAATCTTGATATGGTTTGTATAGTTTGAGTAGGACTAGGTTTATCTAAAAGTAAAAGCACCAGAGTTGGAGTTTGTTTAAAATTAGTAGTTCTAATTTGAGTAGAAGTCTTGTAATTTCTCTAGTATAAATAGATGGCCAAGGGGCAAGCAAAGGTGCAAGTTTTAGCACCGAGAAAATATTGAGCCAACGTTTTTTTGTGTTACGTGATTAGTAGAGCTAATTAGTTAGGCTAAACATGATCACAACATGTGGACGTGCACGTGGCCGCTGTTCTAGTCGTGCTTTTCACGTTCCTCGATCAGGCAGCGACGTCCTGCAATACAGGAAGCTGTGCAGCTGTGGCTACCCGTGTTCCCGTCAATCAACGGCCAGTTTCTGGAAGGATTGATCCTAGGATTTTTCGAACAATTGGTATCAGAGCCTAGGTTCAACACGGATATCTCCATAAGAAGATGTCGATAGTACCGCATGGAGCAGGAGCGTCGGATGTGAGGCAGGAGGCCCCACCGTCGACGATATACCCGCAACTTGCAAGGAGCAGCTATACTATTTGGGCCATCAAGATGCGTGTGGCGATGGAGGCACAGGAAGTATGGTCTGTCGTCGATCCAGGAAGTGACGTGTACAAGAAAGAAGGCGCGGAATACCGGAAGGATCGACTAGCACTATCGACAATCTATAGTGCGATATCCGAAGGCCTCATGATCTCCATCGCCGGAATGGACTCGGCGAAGGTGGCATGGGAGGCGATCAAGACAGCGAACATCGGCATGATCGCGTGATAGAGGCGAAGTTATAGTCTCTTAAACATGATTTTGAGAATCTCAAGATGCTAGACGGTGAGACCGTAGCGGCCTTCGCTACTAGGGTCTCGACGATCGTCAGTGGCATCCGAGGACTGAAAAAAGATAAGGACAAGCATTTGTCGGAAGTTGAAGTGGTGCGTCGTTTCTTGCGTGCGGCACCGAAAAAATACATGCTGCTCGTCATCTCAATAGAGAAATGTATTGACTTGAAGAGTTTAACAATGGATGATCTGATTGGTCGCTACTAGGCATATGACGAATGGATCAAATCCACTATTGATGATCCAGAGGATCAAGGGAAACTATTGCTCATCCGATCGCAGTGGGAGACACTGTCAAAGAAGGGAGAGGGGTTTTCTGGAGGTGGTGGAAGGAAGGCCGGTGATAAGGGTTCTAGTAAAGGATCCAAGCCAAAGAACGTTTGCAGCCATTGTGGTAGACATCGACGCGACAAGGGTGATCGTGGCGATGATGACTCGTCAAGCGATACTGGTAGCAGTGGTCAGTCAAGTGATATAGATGATGACAAGTCAAGCAACGGCAAACGGAACTTCGGGGGTGCAAAGGATAGGAGCAAGATCAAGTGTTTCAACTGCAATGTATACGGGCACTATGCATCTGAGTGCCAGAAACCTCGTCGTCATCGAGATTGGTACAATGGGAAGGCTAATCTCATCCATAAAAACGTTGATATCTCTCCACACATCTTCAAAAGGTACATGATGTGGTACTTTTGAGTAAAGAGAAGGTGATGTCAAGTTCGTGTGTCGAGGGTGAAACACAACCTATATCCACGAAGTGGTACTTGGACAATGGTGCAAGCAACCACATGACAGGGCAGAGGTCATTATTCGAGAAGTTGGATGAGAGTTTCCAAGGACAAGTCCAATTTGGTGATGGATCTATTGTGGAGATTAAGGGGAAGGGGTCAATTCTTCTCCAGTGCAAAAATGGAGAACAATGTGTGCTCTCCGAGGTATATTTTATACCAAGTCTCTCCAAGAACATTATCAGTTTAGAACAATTTGTTGAAGACGGATGCAAAATGATCATGCACCAAAAAGATCTATGGGTGTATGAGCAAAGTGGGATGCTTCTCATGAAGATGAAAAGATTCAAAAATAGGTTACATATGATTCAGTTGAACATATATACCAATGAGCATGATTAACCGGAAATGTATGAAGAGATTGTGCCATATGATATGTTCAACCAGGGAACATCAAATGAAACTCCAACTGACCTACCAAACGTGGTGGTGTCACATCCTTTCTATGGTATAGCAGAGATAGCTAATACAGAAGGAGGAGGAGGAGATAAAGATGGCACCAACAACAGTGGTATTAAAGTGTAGTTTGGATGACCTTGTTAGCATTGAAGATGCTCAAATTGAATCTCAGCCTGTTCAAAGTGTTACACTATGTAAGAAGAAGAAAAAGAAGACGATGAAGAAGAAGAAAACGAAGATGATGAAGCAGAAGAATTGAGTATGCAGAAGTGACTTGAAGGACAAGTTTGGGATCGTCAAGATTGTGAACATGTCAGATGGGCGTAAGGACTGTGCAAAGAGACATATTCATCAAGCTATTGTATTGCGTCAAGTTCGAGTTGCCGTGGCTGGAGATTAGAATCAAGATTAGGGGGGTAATTGTTGGATCTAATCTTCATATGGTTTGTCTAGTTTGAGTAGGACTAGGTTTATCTAAAAGTAAAAGCACCAAAGTTGAAGTTTGCTTAGAATTAGTAGTTCTAATTTGAGTAGGGTTTTGTAATTTTTCTAATATAAATAAATGGCCAAGGACAAGCAAAGGTGCAAGTTTTATCACCGAGAAAATATTGAGCCAACGTTTTTTTTATGTTGCGTGATTAGTAGAGCTAATTAGTTAGGCTAAACATGATCACAACATGTGGACGTGCACGTGGCCATTGTTCTAGGCGTGCTCTTCACGTTCCTCGATCAGACAGCGACGTCCTGCAGTATATGAAGCTGTGCAGCTGTGGCTACCCGTGTCCCCGTCGATCAACGGTTAGTTTTTGGAAGAATTGATCCTAGGATTTTTCCAACAGCTAATTTTTTTTTGCCTAAGACAATGGTATTCAAGATCTAACGAACAGTTAGTCAAACATGCATGCAATACCCACAGCCCACTGTCTGCAAGAACGGATACCTTACACCTATTCGGAGACAGCCCGGCAGCGGCGCCGTGCTGCCCAATACGGTCCAACAGTGCCCGTATCCCCCATCGAAACCAATCATGAATCGCCTGAAAAAAGAAAGGGAAAACCCGTCGACCACGATGGATGGAAGAAGATGGTGGAGTGGGAGACGCGTATATATATACGGCACATGTGTACAAGGGCGATCAGATCACCGGAGTCTCCGTCACAATCATCGAGGCATCACTCAGGGAGGAGCCGCATGGCGATTGGCGAGGCAGCGGCAGATCAGGAGGAGAACTACCCCACGAGCTGAGTGTGTGACCAGTGATCGAGGGCACACCACCATTGCTGCCTTGCTGCCTCAGTATCTCTCTCTCTCTCTCTCTGCATAGGCTTTCTCCTCGGCTTTCTTCTCTCCCTTTCGCGCGCTGCCACGGGAGCTTAAAGCGGGAGGCTTTGATGGCGGTGGGGGAGAAGCTGCCCCGCGGAAAAGGATCCACGCGATGATGCGGAATCATAACGCCATGCGACGCACGCTAATCAGATGCCTAATGGATTACTAAGCACCCAAACCAACGGAATTTTATTTGTGTGTGTGATCGAGACTTGCACTCCTGACGGCTGACGCCAAAATGCATTGATCAGTTTCTCCCAATATCTGTCCTTAAATGTTAATATGTGGAGAAAATCACACCGTGCCCCCTTAAACTTGTACCATTTTGCATTTAGCTCTTCGAACTTGCGTTTTACTTTTAGAACCCAACAATTTGCCGTTGTTTGCATGCGAAATCCAAAACCGTTAGGGCAGCTGTTTAACACTGAGATGGAAACCCACATGGCTGTTAAATGACCATGTGGTTACATGTGCCTATAAATACCTGCACCTAAGCGTCCATGTTATCCTTTCTCTCTCCCTTCCTCTATAAAAATTTTAAAAACATTTTTGAAGGATTTAAATTTTGTTTTTTGGGACTTTAAAACACAAAGATTGAGTTTGGTGATTTTATTTTTTTTAAAAAAAATGGCAATAAAAATACAAAAAAAGGAATTTCAGAATTTTAGAATTTTAAAAACAAATTTCAAAAGTTGAAGTTATTTCAGATTTTTTGACATTTCAGGATTTTTTAATTCAAATTCAAATTTTCAAAAGCCATTTCTAATTTATTTGTGAAATTCTTTTTTTGAATTTTAGTTTTTCGCAATTCTAAAGTTTGAAATCCCCAGCATCTAAATTCTAATGTATGAATTTTTAATATCCCTAAAATTCATTTTCAAATTTAAAATCCCTTTTTTAAAAAATAATGTTTTTGAATTTCAACTTTTGAATTTTAAAATCCCAAACTTTAATCTTTCAAATTTTTGAGAGGAGGAGAGAAAGAGACGGGATGATGTGGATGTTTAGGTGGAGGATCACATAGGCATTTAACGACCTAGTATGCTGCCACCTCAAAGCTAAATGGTTTTGAAACTTTTGAGCAAACAATGACAAGTTTAGGGGGCCATGGAAGTAAAATGCAAGTACAGGGGGCTAATTGTGAAACGATGCAAGTTTAGGGGGCTAAAATGCATCTTTCTCTAACATATATCATATATTAGCCTATAGAGCTATAAGCATTCTTCGTTAAGCAAAAAATTATCAAGTGTGTCGGTGTCTGGGAAACGCGCCTCGGAGGGCAGCGGGTCCACAGACCGGCAGACGAATTTGTAGTTGGAGTGAGGCCCAGCGACAACCCTTCTCAGCAGCCCGGGGTGGCGGCCGAGCTCACGGGGGCTCTGGCCGCGCGGTCTTCCCGAACTATGCCTGGTGTGACTTGGCGATCAGGGTACAGATCCGTCGTACAGTGAGAGAGAAAGAGGGGAGAGGAGAAAGGCAAAGGAAAATACAAACCGTGAAGGCACAAGCGATTTTAACCTGGTTCGAGCCCTCACTGCCGGGTAATAGCTCCACTCCAGCCTTCGTTGATTATGTGGTGGAAAACGGTACAAGTGTGCCGAGACCGGGCTTGAAGGCGCCGATCCCGAGCTTACAAGGGAGTTTCGGACACTCAGGTGACTAAGGACTACGGCTACTGCTAAGGAAGCTTCGGATGCGTGTGTTGCGTGTTCCACCTTCGTTGGCCCGATCGGATCCAGGGCCTTTTCTTTTATAGGCGCGGCAGGTCGCCCGGAGCTGATACGGCGGGCCCCGCGCCTTCCTCTGCTTTATCCATCTTTAGTAGCGGCGCCCTTGTCTTATTCCGGGCTCCGTCCTGTCTATGGCCTGCAAAGAGAAGCTAGTCTGGTTAGTACTGGACACGTGTTCGTCTTGGTGTGCCTACACGGGGGAGCAACCTGCTCAGGGAGAAAGTACTTTTCCTTTATCCCCGAAATAGCATTGACAGGACCGAGCCAGCCCCGCGCAGCCCATTGGGGGCGTCGCGTAGCGTGGCAGCTGTTGCCACCTGCCCAAGGGGCAAACGACAAGGCGAGCTATCTGCGCTTCTCTCCTCGGGCTACGAATATTCCGGGGAGGTACAGTTCCTCTCGGTCAAGGCCGAGGAAAGCGTGGTGGGGCATGACAGCTGTCGCCACCTGCCCAGGGACAGGCGGACTGTCCGCGGGGCCCTCTCCCGGGCTAAGGATATCCTGGGAGGTGCGCCACGCTCCTGGTTAGGACCTAGGGAGGCGCGGTTGATGTGGTCAAGCCCGAGGACTACCCCAGTTTGCCAGACGTTCCTTTTGGTACGACCGAGGGTGGCCTTTCAGGCTTTCTGTACGCGCGGCAGGCCGGTACAGATCCGGCCCAAGGCCCATCTCGAGGTGGGCCGCTCACAAATCACCAACAAGGTGCTCCATCCTGTTTCGAACAAATAACGTTTTAAACATCGACATAGTCTTAGAACTACACCTTAGACTACTAATTATCATTACAATTTATTTATAAAATTTACGAAAAAACCATATTAAGGAAATGCTTTTCGAGACGAACCTAAATGTATTATTTTCATGCGCTGAATTCAAATATTTGAAAATATTTTTATAGACAGAAATTGAATTTTCATTCTTTCAATTTCTAATTGAATTTCTTTTAGTGTTTTAAAACTTTGACTTAGCAAAAGTCTAAAACATAAAATTTTGAAACCGGAGGGAATTCCAGCGTTGGAGGTTGCTGTGAGCATGATTTAACCTTTTATTTTGCCGTCAAAACTACGATCATCGTTTTCACCAAAACCGCTTGAAAGACCTTTGGGCTCGAAAGATTGATTTCAATGTTTATGGTTTTTTCTTGGAATTAATCGTGCAGGCTGATTAATCCAATGTTAAACAAACAAAGAGAAATGAAAAAAGTGTCCTTGACCCTCTAAACTATACAATTTCATCTATTTAACCTTCTGTACTATTCCAAACTAGACAAATAACCCTCTGTGCCTAGGGTTGGAACTTGAGCATGAGACTCGCAAGCAGCTCAGGCTCGACTCGATTCCTACCTTGGCTCAAGCTTGACTTGTGAACAAACGAGCCCGTACTGAGCCCAATTTCTAACTCGTTCGTCCTAACGAGCTCAAGTCAAGCTATACCTGACTCGCTTGTGGCTCCTTCCTTATACAACCGAGTGACCTATTGCCGACCCTTTTTTTTTAGGGGGAACCTTGTCCGCTCTCTCACCTCATGGCCAATGGCCCAACAAGGCAACAAATAGCCAGCCAACCCCCCTGGCCCATCAGCTTGCGAATTGCGATACATCCACACTCTCCACCCTCCTATTCCTCTACTGCACACGCAGCATGCACGTTGTTCTTCACTGCCTTCTCTGTGTCTTCCCTTGCTCGATTACTCAACCTCCTTCGATCGCCGCTCTCCCTACCTTTGGTCGTCGCCCCTCCCATATCCTCTAGCCTCTAGCCGCCACCCCTCACTACCTCCCATGCCAGATTTGGTCGGCGTCGACCCCTGCTCTTGCTACTTCAGCCACCGCCCCTTACCCGTCTTATCGACGCGATGACAGTGACAACGATGCCTTGCCCCTCCTCCTCTACAGCACCCTCCCCATCTCTAGCCATCACCCCTCACTGTCTGTCCTGTGAGATAACTAGGCGGCACCACCGGTCCCGCTGCACCTCCTCCAATAAGGTGCCATCACCAACTATCATCACCTCCCTCCGCCTCCCTCCGATCAATGGCTCGCAAGAACTTGTGAGCTAGCTAGAGCTACCGGTTAGCTTTCTCGGGCTCAACTCGTTTGCCAAACGAGCCCGAGCCGATCCTGATTCCTGGCTTGGTCACTCCAAGAGTCCGAGCGGAGCCATACCTATCTCGCTCTAGCTCAGATCGTTTCCACCCCCTACTTATGCGTGATTTTCAAAACCACTTGTAGGGGGTTATTTGTCTGATTTTGGATAGTTCAAGGGATAGAATACTTGATTTCCTTGTTTATAGGGATAAGTAGACAAAGCTATATAGTTTAGGGGATTAGGTAGACTTTTTTTAAAAAATCAAAATTGTGTAAGCCTAAATAACGACGGTAGCCTTTAGGGAATCTCTCATACTAGCCCTATCTTAACACTGTAAAAATCCTAAACATTGTAGGAATAAAATATAAGAGAGATAAATATGGATGAATAGCGGATATAAGTGTGAACGGTGAATGAATAGCAGATATGATTTTTGGTTTAAGGTTAGCACTAGAGAAGTAGAGATAGCCATGATGTGCAAGTTTGTGCCTACGACCTATGACAGGTGATTTGGCGAACTGGAAGATGCATGCCGTGCCCATATATATATTGCCATTGGCCGTGTGCAGGCCAGGTGAGACGATGCGCAGAGTAGTGCTGTGCTGCCGACGGCTGGAAGAGTGGAAGCCATAGGTATGGACGGCATGGGAGCCAGCATGAGTTGCCGCAGGAAAGCACAGTAGGTGGTGTCATCAGGTGTGTCTTGACCGGCAAGATCAGTGACTCGCAGTCCCTACTGCCCAGTGCCCAGTGCCCACATCCTCCTTTGCTCATGTGCGAGGTAGAACCGACTGACTGTTCGCCGATCAGAGCATAGTGTATATTTCATTTGTTACAGTGATATTAAGTAACTAGCGAAGGCAGCGCACCAGCGGTGCACCAAAAGCTGCGCATGGGCGGGAAAAAAATTCCCGAGGTCATGGCAAGCTGCGCACGCGCGGGAAAAAATTCGCGAGGCCATGGTTGGAGCGGGCGTAGCTGCGCACGCGTGGGAAAAAAATCGCGAGGCCATGGCTTGAGCGGGCGTCGAACCATGGCATGCGGAGCGAACGCTGCACCAGCTAGCCAACCCGCCGAACGGCCCACGCTGCCATGTGGTTCACTGTTTTTTGTTTTTAAAGATTTATTTCGCATGAACGGCCGGATCTTGCTGGACGAAGCAATCGGACGGCTAGAGATTGCCGGGCGGCGTGGCGACGGGAGGGCAAGGGGGCGACGTGGATGCAGCGGGAGGTGGCCTGTAAGGGCTTTGTAGTATAACATTGATATAACATTGATGCGCACATCTTTTTGGTATAATAAGGGATCTCTACCATTTAAATATCTTGGCATGTGAATGAATAACAAAAAACTACGAAACTCTGACTGGAAGGCCGTGGGAGATAGATTTGATAAGAAGCTTAGCAACTTTTTTTTGAACAAACGGGATTGACGCTCTGCCATTTCATTAATAAGAAGAGAACTGTACACTGTACAAGGACCTAGTCACGGCTAGGAAAACAAAAAAGGAATTACATTGGGGTAGCAACTTGAAAGGACGAAACCTATCTACTGGAGGAAGATTGGTCTTGCACAATTCAGTTCTCAATAGTTTGCCGACGTTTATGTTTTTTTAAAAAAATTATATGTAAGGTGCTTAGAAAATTGGATTATTTTTATCCAGATTTTACTGGCAAATTGTTGGTGCAAAACAAAAATACAATCTAGCATGGCCATAGGACATAGCTCGAGTACTCCCAAACGGTCAAATCTCAGGAGAGAAGAAAAAGATAAGAGTGGTGTATGTCAATGCAAACAGGCCTGGCCCATTAAGCTTCAAGCATGCTGACATGGCCTTTTATGGATTTCAGCCCATAAGATGCTTCCAAGTTCCAAGGCAGGAGGAGTTAGGGACGTAGCTATTCTTCTCTTGTTTCTTCCGCCACCACCGAGAAAGAGCGCCGCCTTCCCCTCTCCTCGTCTCTGCCGTCCGCGGCTCCGCGGCGTCTCATCGGCCTGAGCCTCTCTCGATCCCAGGGATCGATGAAAGATCGGCATGTGCTTTATCTACCTGTTAATTTCTAGCTATTTAGATTAGATGACCTCTCTCTCTCTCTCTCTCTCTCTCTCGGGTGGTCCAGTTGATCATGTGTGTAGATTAGAATGCTACTGGGTGATTTGCGTATGTATGGATTAAGGGTGCGACGATCCTGGCCACGTCGGCAAAGAAGAGGAGAGGAGAGGAGAGGAGAAGTGAATGGTTCGTATGAATTAACGCGAGTAGGTAGCATGTTCTTGTCCTATGTTTCTTTCAGTCCGCTTGAGTTGTTCTTGTTAGCTGCGCAACCTGTATCTTTTTCCCTATCGCAACGTTTATGGATGTTACTTTGTCTGGTTGAATTGATGAGAGACTATAACTGCGCTGAGTACACTAAAGTTTCAGCATAAGAATACTACATTTAGTTTTAAATATGTTATATGTCCTTCCATACTAACAGATTGAGATGTATATCCTTCAGCTGCGACGTGCATCCCGTCATCATGGAAGCCCTGTCTATTTTACTAATGTTGCATTTTTTTCGGAAGGATGGCATTGACTTTAACTGCTCCTTTTCCTCTCATCTGCAGACTGCAGTTACGCCGATTCTTCCTGTTTGACTCACTCTATCCAGCTAATGTAAAGAAATGATGACAAAGACAACATTAACCTAACACCTTTCTAAAAAAATCCTACGAACTATAGATTGTTCAAATGAAGGCCAATTTTAATTGTTCGGTGCATTTGTCTTGTTCAATGTTTTCATCGGGCATGTACTATGTCTGTTCAATCAATTGTTGTAAAAGGTTTATTCCATTAAGTTAGGAAAATGTTCAAGTAAAAACATGTTTTTTTCAGGTGACTTCATTACTAAAATGTTCAGCCTTTCTTGATGTCTAGGCATGGAATGTGAGGTTGACAATGCCAATGACATGGTTGAAGGGTTAAACAGGATGGAAATGTGAGGTTAACAATGCCAATGACATGGTTGAACAGGACGAACGCATAGGCTGGGCCACTGGTCCATTGTTCTCACTTCTCAGATGCAAAGCCGAAATGGCTCCAGTCAAGGTTTTGGGATGGTCTCACACCCATTTTCATTAAAAGGGAGGTTGTGTGGGCTGAGAGCATGCACTGCAACCAAATCTGCAACATTAGCAGTTCCAGTAGCACTAGGAAACGGTTAAAGCACTAGGCCAAGTTCAACCCCCTGGCCCAGAAGAGGTAAGCGCAAGCTCCCATTTTGGCCGACCATCACAGAAGAAATGCTTGGGCTCAGCAAATGCAATTCATGAGAAGTATCTTTGCTTGTCTGACATTCCCAATAACACAAATTGAAAGACTTAGGATGATGACAGAATGGGTCTCAAGAGGACCTTGCAACTGTTAGATCTTAGAACGTAATGCGGAAGACTTAAACAAGATCTCAGCCCAAAGATTAAACACCAAAAGCAAACCGGTTAGCGTTCCTCTTACTGTTGCTTGAGTTCGCCATCGGGATGGATAGAGTTTAGGCCGGTGTGGCCTGCTTGACGGAGAGCCGAAGTAGTAAGCCGTAGCGGACGCAGGGAGATGGAGGCAGTGGAGAGCCTCGCCGGTGACGGCCTTCCCAGTGCTACAGCGCCTCCCAGATCGGATAGGGATTAGGGGGTAGTTAGGGGTGAGCTAATCGCGATTCGACGTTAATTAGTGACTAACAACCTTCTTATATGGCGCTGTGCAGCAGGGGGCCGCACCAATAGTCGGTTAGGGCGCCCCCAATCAGGGCGCTAGTGGGCAGTTAGCCCCTTACGACTCGGTCTTGGTGGTTAGCCACCGAGATCATATCCAACATTCTCCCACTTGATCGAAAGGGCTAACAACATAAGTTCTCTCTCAATAGAAATGACACACCAAGGCAAGCGTCGCAAAGACTAATTATACAGTCAAGGAGACCTCAATACCTATAGTGCAACATTCTATCTCGATTGATTAATAAACTTATTCTTTACGGGAGTTGGATGCATAATGGCCCTCATATCCAGAATCTGAGGCTTTCCAATAAACCCATGCCGGCAACATAACCACAAAAATGGGTGGTAAGCCTTATAATAAGCGCGCAAACGAACTTAATATTCAACATAACTCTAATTAATTGATTCTGGGTTATATCTTTCACAACATTGCTCTAACGTCAACGTGTTTGGCAGAAAACACTTGACATGTTGTTGTTAACATAAAAGACTAAGGGTGGTTTAGAAAAGCTGTCAACCACTTTAATTTTCGGGATAAAAATCTTATGACATACAATCTGCCTGCTGATTTCATTACATGCCACAAAAAATAAGATTTCATCAATAGAAATACAACTGAGAACAATTTGGAGACTTTCCACGATTAGGCTCCAAAATGTATGGGTGTAGGTGCAAACTGACGTGGATTTCTTATCACCATACCCCGTAAGACTTATATATTTGAGCATGTAAACATTATCGTCTTGCACATAACAAGACTCTTAATAATTTTCCAGTGGTCCAACCCTGGATTGAATTTATTTCTGCCAAGTATCCCGATGACATAAATTAAATTAGGGCTCATAAAGGCTTGATCTTACATAATGCTTCCGACAGTAGAAGCGCAAGGAATCAACTTATCTGATCAGTTTCAATATGATTCCTTAAATATGGGAAATCCCAACTTATTGCCCTAGACAATATTAGCAGGTGAACTAGAGTACTCATACATGTTTTATATCTTCAGTACTCTTGTCATTGTATGTCTTGGACCTAACTTGGTGAATTTTTTAATGTGCAACACATAAGAAGTTTCACCATGACTCTTTAAGTCAAAACGAGGCTAAAATGCTTTATTGACTCCCCTTAATATTAAGGCATATTTTATTGTCCATTTCATCAAAAGAACATAAAAAATTATGAGCCATAAATGGCACAATTCTTAAAGGAAACTTTATTCATTAGTCCTTATAGAATGCTGTTGAGACTCAGCATTAGGGACATTATCATTAGCAACATTAATGAGTCCACAGTCGGAAGTGCCACTACAGTGTTATCGACTATAGGTGCAACAACCTGAGACACAAGAAGAGTAGTTTCTTGGGATGTCAGGGAAGAAAACATAATCCCACATCACTCAGCATCAGGGACATTATCATTAGCAACATTAATGAGTCCACAGTCGGAAGTGCCACTACAGTGTTATCGACTATAGGTGCAACAACCTGAGACACAAGAAGAGTAGTTTCTTGGGATGTCAGGGAAGAAAACATAATCCCACATCACTCAGCATTAGGGACATTATCATTAGCAACATTAATGAGTCCACAGTCCGAAGTGCCGCTACAGTGTTATCGACTATAGGTGCAACAACCTGAGACACAAGAAGAGTAGTTTCTTGGGATGTCAGGGAAGAAAACATAATCCCACATCACTCAGCATTAGGGACATTATCATTAGCAACATTAATGAGTCCACAGTCGGAAGTGCCACTACAGTGTTATCGACTATAGGTGCAACAACCTGAGACACAAGAAGAGTAGTTTCTTGGGATGTCAGGGAAGAAAACATAATCCCACATCACTCAGCATTAGGGACATTATCATTAGCAACATTAATGAGTCCACAGTCCGAAGTGCCGCTACAGTGTTATCGACTATAGGTGCAACAACCTGAGACACAAGAAGAGTAGTTTCTTGGGATGTCAGGGAAGAAAACATAATCCCACATCACTCAGCATTAGGGACATTATCATTAGCAACATTAATGAGTCCACAGTCCGAAGTGCCGCTACAGTGTTATCGACTATAGGTGCAACAACCTGAGACACAAGAAGAGTAGTTTCTTGGGATGTCAGGGAAGAAAACATAATCCCACATCACTCAGCATTAGGGACATTATCATTAGCAACATTAATGAGTCCACAGTCCGAAGTGCCGCTACAGTGTTATCGACTATAGGTGCAACAACCTGAGACACAAGAAGAGTAGTTTCTTGGGATGTCAGGGAAGAAAACATAATCCCACATCACTCAGCATTAGGGACATTATCATTAGCAACATTAATGAGTCCACAGTCCGAAGTGCCGCTACAGTGTTATCGACTATAGGTGCAACAACCTGAGACACAAGAAGAGTAGTTTCTTGGGATGTCAGGGAAGAAAACATAATCCCACATCACTCAGCATTAGGGACATTATCATTAGCAACATTAATGAGTCCACAGTCCGAAGTGCCGCTACAGTGTTATCGACTATAGGTGCAACAACCTGAGACACAAGAAGAGTAGTTTCTTGGGATGTCAGGGAAGAAAACATAATCCCACATCACTCAGCATTAGGGACATTATCATTAGCAACATTAATGAGTCCACAGTCCGAAGTGCCGCTACAGTGTTATCGACTATAGGTGCAACAACCTGAGACACAAGAAGAGTAGTTTCTTGGGATGTCAGGGAAGAAAACATAATCCCACATCACTCAGCATTAGGGACATTATCATTAGCAACATTAATGAGTCCACAGTCCGAAGTGCCGCTACAGTGTTATCGACTATAGGTGCAACAACCTGAGACACAAGAAGAGTAGTTTCTTGGGATGTCAGGGAAGAAAACATAATCCCACATCACTCAGCATTAGGGACATTATCATTAGCAACATTAATGAGTCCACAGTCCGAAGTGCCGCTACAGTGTTATCGACTATAGGTGCAACAACCTGAGACACAAGAAGAGTAGTTTCTTGGGATGTCAGGGAAGAAAACATAATCCCACATCACTCAGCATTAGGGACATTATCATTAGCAACATTAATGAGTCCACAGTCCGAAGTGCCGCTACAGTGTTATCGACTATAGGTGCAACAACCTGAGACACAAGAAGAGTAGTTTCTTGGGATGTCAGGGAAGAAAACATAATCCCACATCACTCAGCATTAGGGACATTATCATTAGCAACATTAATGAGTCCACAGTCCGAAGTGCCGCTACAGTGTTATCGACTATAGGTGCAACAACCTGAGACACAAGAAGAGTAGTTTCTTGGGATGTCAGGGAAGAAAACATAATCCCACATCACTCAGCATTAGGGACATTATCATTTTGCAACTAGGATTGGGTCATTCTTAACTTGTTGCTTAACCAAGAATAATTTAAAAGTAATTAAAATTGCCTATTCACCCCCCCTCTAGGCCTTAGGATCCTCTTTCAGCAGCTCTTCGCCCGGAGCGCACATCTGGTCCCCACGACGAGCTCCGTGCTCGGGGGCTGGATCACCTCGCACCGGGCAGCTCTTCGCCCGGAGCGCACATCTGGTCCCCACGACGAGCTCCGTGCTCGGGGGCTGGATCACCTCGCACCGGGCAGCTCTTCGCCCGGAGCGCACATCTGGTCCCCACGACGAGCTCCGTGCTCGGGGGCTGGATCACCTCGCACCGGGCAGCTCTTCGCCCGGAGCGCACATCTGGTCCCCACGACGAGCTCCGTGCTCGGGGGCTGGATCACCTCGCACCGGGCAGCTCTTCGCCCGGAGCGCACATCTGGTCCCCACGACGAGCTCCGTGCTCGGGGGCTGGATCACCTCGCACCGGGCAGCTCTTCGCCCGGAGCGCACATCTGGTCCCCACGACGAGCTCCGTGCTCGGGGGCTGGATCACCTCGCACCGGGTAGCTCTTCGCCCGGAGCGCGCGTCTGGTCCCTCGACGAGCTCCGCGCTCGGGGACTGGATGGTCTTTTACCGGGTACGTCTTCACCTGGTCGCACTTTCTGGTTCCTTTAACGAGCTCCGTGCTCGGGGACTGGATCTCTTTACCTGGTTCCTTTGACGAGCTCTGTGCTCTGGGACTGGGTCACCTTCCTCCTCGTATGCATTGTCTGCTCCTCGCACACGATCTACGTCTGGAGGCACATCACTTTCGCTCCTGAGCACGACATTTGCTCGAGAGCGCGATCTCTATTTCCTCGGGCAGGTTCTAGCCTGAGAGGTGATTTTCGTATTTTCGTTTATGCTTTCCTAGGTATCTTCATGCCTGGATGCAGCAACACAAGTCCATCTCGCGACTTGCTCATTTTCCCGGAAGATCTGATCTTACCGGATGCGGTGGTACACTCTTTACTGCCAGGAATCCAATCCCTCCTTGATGACGTTCAGCCTCAAGGAGATGATTCGCCTCGCACCGGGCAGCTCTTCGCCCGGAGCGCGTGTTTGGTCCCCGCGACGAGCTCTGCGCTTGGGGACTGGATTTCCGATTTCTGCATCGAAGGCTGAGTGCTCTGCTCGGACGGATGTGATTCCCTGTTCGGCGCAACAGAATTGCTCGGCACTGATCAGGTTTGTTCGGTCCCGAGCAGGTCTTGCTCGGTTGAACCATAACCTGTTCGGTCGTTTGTTACACGTCTTTGTAGCAGCAAAATTTCCCTCTTCGTGACTTGGAGTCTCAAGAGGAAGACCCCACTCTAGTGAGCCCTTCCACTTGAGTCTCGGGGCCTAGCTGTCGGGGATAAAATTACGGCCCATTGCCATGGCCCATTCCCTGACGGCTAGATCGAACAGCTTCCTAGGGCCCAGTTCCCTAGAAGGTTCTATCAGGCCCGTGTGCATCCTGCCGAACAGCTTTCTGGCTGGCACGGTGCGTAACGGCCTAGACTTTGTGTTCGAATCCGTCCCGAACAAGAGTTCTGCGCGGCTACGTGAAGACCCGGACGTGGTTTCCCGGATTGGAGCAGATGTCGTGATCCCCAAGAATTGGAGTATACCTTATCTACCGCGGGACGTATTTGGCATGGTACAAGTTTGTTACGATCTCGTAGTTAGCCCGGCCCGGTTATCTCCCGGTAGGTCGGTTGTTCAACACTATATAAATGAGGCCCCTACGGCGTGTAGAGGGGCCAAGCATCATTGTATTGTCGCACACTACTCGCCGAGACCTGTTCGCCTCATCGAGTTCCACCTTGTAATCCTCTTTGCTATAAAGAAAGCCTGGACGGAGGGCTGTTATCTCTCCCGAGAGGCCTGAACCAGGATAAAAACCCTGTGTCTCCCTGTTGTTCGTTGATTGTTGTTCGCCCTGCTCGGCAGGTCTTCTATCTCCCTTTTTCAAGAACCTTAGTTGACTTGAGATCGATATCTCAACCGTCGACAAACGCCGGGCGGCCGAGCAGGGCGTTGTAGGAGAGATCGAAGTCGGCTACCTCGAAGTCGACCATCTCCATCCGGAAGTTGCCCGCAACCCCGATGGTCACGGGCTGGCTGACGCGCCCCAGGGGCACGGACTGAGCCCCCGGGGTAACCCCATAGAAGGGCAGCGTGGGGACCAGATCGAGCTCTGAAATCTGCAAGGCCCTGTACGCATGGGAGGACAGGAGGTTTATGGAGCTCCCCCATCCACCAGCACCAGCCCAAGCTTCATGTTCCAGACAGTGGGCAACACCACGATCTGGAGGTGACCTAGACTGACGGTGCTCTCTGGGTGGTCGGCCTGACTGAAGATGATCGGCTCCTCCGACCATCTCAGCTGCCTCCTCGACCCCAGGCTTCGTTCGGCGGCGCACACCTCCCGCAGCAGTAGCTTATACTTCGCATTAGAGGGGTAGGTGGCAGAGCCACCGTGAATTTACGCCACCTCGTGCTCCGCCCATTGGAAACCCAGTGGAGCAGGATCTTCGTCCTTGCCGTCCTTTGGGGGTCGGCGCTCTTGGACCCGTTGCTCCACCAACTTGCTCACAACCTGGCAATCCGCCAGATTGTGAGCGTTGGACCGATGGATGGGGCAGTAGCCCCGTCCCCCTTGTTCCTCGCGGCGGTCACCGCGCCGGCCATCGCGGTAGTTCCGGTACTCCCGACGCTGCTGATCTTGCTGCTCGCGCCGACCGTCGGGCCGACCGTCGCGGCGTGGCCGGTCCTCCTTTCGCTCGCGCTCAACGGCCAGAGCATGCCCAGCTTCGGCCGCCTTGCGTTTCTTCTTGTCCCTCGCGCCGGGGTTCTTGGAAGTCCTGGCGTCCGTCGCTCCGCCGCCCGCCGGGCCAGACGGGCGGTCCCGAGCCTTCGTCGCCCGGGCGCACTTGTGCGCCAGACGGAAGAGCTCGGAGGTGGCGGTGATGGTGTGCGTGGCCATCTTCTCCCGCAAGATCATCTTGCGGTCGCGCACGCCCCGCCTGAAAGCGGTGATGACAGCCTTGTCGGAAATCTGGGGGATCGTGTTCCGGCAGTGGCTAAACCGCCGAATGAAGTCCCGCAACGACTCCCCCTTCTTCTGCTCCAGGGTGTGAAGGTCGTCCTCCACCCCCGGCTGGTCGAAGGAGCCCTGGAAGTTGGTGACGAAGCGCTTGTACAGCTCCTGCCACGAGCCCACAGAACCGGTGGGCAAGTTCATCAGCCACGACCTGGCCCCACCAGTCAGGACCGTGGGGAAGTAGTTGGCCATGACCTTCTCGGAGCCCCTGGCCGCCTGCACCATCATTGTGTAGATCTGCAGGAACTCCCGAGGGTTAGTGGTACCATCGTACTTCTCGATGGGGGCCGAATGAAACCTGCTGGGCCACAACACCCGATGCAAGTCCCTCGCGAACGCCCGGCACCCAACCCCGTAGGCCAGGCGGGCTCACTCTCCTTTCTCCCGGCTCGAAGACCGGCGAGAGGTAAAAGAGACGGAGTCTCCGCAATAGTCGGGGTCTGCACGGTCACTGCTCCTGTGGCCCTCCTGATCTTCACACGCCGCCGGGGCTTGCTCCCTCCGACGACGACGCTGGAGCGTGTCGCGGAGGTCGCCCCTGTTCCGCTGGCGACGGTCTTCGAGACACGTTCTGAGGTCCCCATGACTCTCCGGCCCTTTCGGGACGGGGGAGGAACCGTAGCCGCCGTAGGTGCGTCCACCTTCTTCTTGACCTTCGCACTCCTCGTCCGGCGGCCTTCGCGGAAAGGGGAGGACGAGCGAGAGGCGTACGTCCGCGACGCGGTTGCCCCCAACCACTCGAGGCCTCAACACCCTCCGCAGCCGCATCCACGAGCTGGGCGAGGTTTCTCAGCCACGGCGCCACTGGTGAACCCTCCGCCATCGGGAGAGGAGGATGATCCAGTAGGGCCCGTGCTGCGTAGAGGTTCTGGGCGGGCGTCTCCTGCTCCAATGGCAAGCGCCGCCTCACCCGGCTCATCCCCATCGTCCCCTGGGGGTCATCACCCGGCCGAGGGGGAGTGGAACGACCTTGATCCGCCGCCTCCTTCTCCTTCCGCTTGGATGGAGAACCATCCATCGCTTCACCGCCGGGGAGGCTGCGGATGATCTCTGCTAGAATCCTGAAAACCGAAGAAACGGGAAGATGAACTAGCAACTATCCCCCTACCTGGCGCGCCTCTGTCGGTGTTTGATACCAGACAGATATTGTGTCTCGTGGGAGAATCATAGTTCGGTCAGAGGAAATTTTCGTCACTAGCTCGCTTCGACCCACAATCATAGGGAGGCAACCGATTTACCCAGGTTCGGACCTCCGTTGTGGGTAAAAGTCCTACTCCTGCGAGAGTGGTATTGACTGAGATGTGGACTGCTCTAGCTCGAGAGCTCTTACAATGGTGTGTGTGAATGGCTTAGGATCCAACCCTCTCCCCCTCTACCCCCGTGCCCTTTTATACTGGAAGGGACGAACAGATGGTGAGAGAGAGAGAGAGAGAGAATGTGGCGGATGGGGCCCACAGGCTGGACTCTGGCCGCTGCGCGCCACCCACTTGCTCCTGCTGACGCCCGCTTCATAAATGGCTTCCTCCGATCTCCGGGTCGGACGAGACATGGGAGGTGCCTGACACTGGCACCACTTTGCCCCAGCCACCGCACAGTGATGGAATCACCGCTACAGTGCGCCGGACAGGCTACAGTGCGGGCAATCATCTCTCTCGGTCTTGCACGCCCAAATCCTTGCATTTAATGCCGTAGATACGTTGAACGTTGGAGAAGCCTTAGCAGAGAAGTCTCCTCTCTGCGCATGTGCGCCTGCCAAGTGGGACCTACGCCCTCCTGCTCGGCCGATGCGCCACGCGTCCTGGGGCATGGGTACCCCGATCGAGCCTCCTAGTAGTCGCTTGTGCATTATTGTGATTACTTCCGCAACTAGACTCTAGGTCAATCGATAGCTTGGGTTCTTAATTTGACTAAGTAAATCAAGCGAATCGAGAGAAGTAAAATTTAAAAAGTGCCGATTCACCCCCCCTCTCGGCCTAGGATCCTTACAGTAGGGTTGTGTGTTCCTACATCCTCTTCGCATGTGGAATAAATAAGTAGATGTTGTATAAGGCCCTGCTTGTTGTTGTACTCTGTATTGAGGCCTACGAGCCGTTAGTTGTGTAATGTACTAGACTAAATTCCCCTCTATGTAATAATCTGAACGATGGTAACGTACCGTTTCTGTTTAACTGTGTGTACTAGTCATGATCCTTAGGACTAGTACGTATTTACGCAAGTGGAATCCGATATTCTAAATTTGGTGCCGACAAAGAAGCCAGTCGGGAAGTGGTGTCAGGAACCGGAAGCACTCGGCGTAAAGCATGACTTGGTTGGAATGTGACCAAAAAGGCAGCAACTCAATTGTAAAGGACTCGGGGCTATTGTGGAATATGTGGACCCCGGGTATTAGCATGGCGGGCTGCGAGGACTACCCTACAGGGGATCACCCGGACTGCTGTTTGCCTTGTGCAGTAAGGAAAGGATAAAGATAGAAGTTGATCTCAAATAGGGAATATTCAATTGTAATCCCGGATAACTACATGTCTGGGAAGAAAGGATAGTAATAGGAATCATACCTCGTAACTGATCAGGACTCTACCTTGTATCCCTACCCCCGACACTATATAAGATGGACAGGGGACCCTGGTTCGGGAGATCCTTTCACGGATGGAATACCAGATAACATATCATCATCATAACCCCAAAGCACATGACTAGGGTATTACCTTCACCATGATGGCCTGAATCTGTATAATCCCTTATCTTGTGTTATCATCGAGTATGGATCTACTTTGTTAACCATATGTCGACAAAGTAGAATTCAGAGAGAATTTCCAAACAAAAATATTACCTTGGCAAGACACATAGTTTGCTCCTTTTAGATCATCTCCAACTAATTTTCCTCCCCATTCCTTTTAGTGTCCCTGAAAGGATTTTATTCCCAAAATTCATTCCCTCCTCACAACTGTTCTTCAACAGCATTTCTTCCCACAACCCCGTTTCTTTCCCAACCTCCATATTTTATCCATTCTATCTTAATCATCATATCACATACGATATTTATATGAGAGTTATATTTTCGTATATACCAGCAAATTATATCTTGTTCGGGATATAGTTAATTTGTTTAACAAATATAAAAACATATTTCTGGCATTCGGCGTACAATGTGTATGGGAATGTATTGTGGTATTTATCGGTGTATTTATAACTGTCTGAATGCACTAATTTTTTAAATAAATATATATTATCACATTCTTTCCATCTTACTTACGGCATTCAAACAGGGGTATAGTTTCACATATATAGGTGTTTAAATAAATTTATTATAATTTTAAAAGTATGGGTAATGACCACAGATGGAAGCTTCGGGAGTTATGTTTCGAATTTCAACAATTTTATCACACAAATGGCACTATCACATTTTTTGCATACCTCGTGCAGCTAGTTTCTAATTGTCAACAAAACCAAGCAAAGGGCTGGAGCAATGCATCCATACTAGCACCATAAGTGGCGCGCCCGTGGCGCGTCGTCCGATTGGTCTTATTGATAACAAATTAGCCTAAATAAAAAATAATGTTTTATTTTGATCAGGTTCAAATCAGTAGCCCATTAAAATGCAGTGGCTAAAATTTCAAACATTTTTCAATAAAATTTGAACGGATAGAATGATGTAATCAATTTGTGAAACCTACTTATTTTTAAAGTATAAATATTTTTTATTCCATGGACCGCGGACTTTTGAACTTTAATTATATTTTTCAAATTGTTTTTTATCTTTCATCCCCATTATTTATTTATTTATTAATTATTATTCCTTTATGTAATATTTAAATCTTTTAATGAAATCCTAGGATGAAATTACAGTTCAATCCTATAATGGTTGGGTTTTGTAGGATTTTTTAAACTAGGTGCAAAAGCTAGAACGAATGGTTTATGGTTTTTTATTTCGTCATTCAAAGTAATATATGTTTTAGGGTTTAGGGTTTATATGCATAACTCTTCATTCATTTTTTATTTCATTCTAAACCCTAAAACATGAAAAGTACTTGAAGGACCGAGATGATGTCTAGAGGGGGTTAATAGGCATGACACCAAATTTAATCTTCAGCTGCGCTGCAGAGGTAGGTTCGGACTGTCCTTGACACCCCTTGGATAGTCCGAAGTCAAGTCTGAAGATCTTGCCCCCAAATCACAGGAAACGTCCTGCACCACTCAACCAATAAGAATACCAAGAGCAATATCATAAGAACACAGTGGAGGTCTCCCTCAAGCACAAGATAGAAAATAAAGTAGATCTAGCAAGAGAGAAAACTCAAACCAAATATAAAGTGAGACATGGGGACTTTTATCCCAAAGTTCGGATCTTTGAGGAGATCCTACTCTCCATTGAGGTAGGCTCAACACCGTAGAGCCCGAGTCTCACTTGACTCTATCCCTTTCGGATTTATACTAAAACGCTCACTGAATTTTACCTTGATTTCTTTCCTTGCGGAGACGTAGTTACACCTTCACAAACGATCCGAGGCCAACCACACCGCTCCGGTGGCTCACGGTGACGCCTAACCGTCTAAAAGTCCTCAACCTTCAATAGTAACAAATCCGGCGAGAAAATCACTCACATGGAGGTGACCAAGGTGCTCACGAGATGGACCAAGCTCATATCTAGCACCAATCGAGCCTCTCCACCCTCAAATCGATCTCACAAGATGCACTAGATGGGGAGATGCTTTTAGGGTTCTTGGGTGAGAGAGGATGAAATGAATCTGAGTTATGCGCACAGTGTGTCACTCTGAAAACAGTGGAATGGGTGTATATATAGCTCCCCCTCAGATCTAGCCGTTAGGGCACATTAAGTGAGATTTGGACTATCCGTGAAACAGTCCGAGGTAGGCTGTGAACAGAGCCTCAAGCAAAAGTTATATTTAAGA
Organism: Raddia distichophylla; assembly: GCA_005191435.1. Taxonomy (NCBI): domain Eukaryota; kingdom Viridiplantae; phylum Streptophyta; class Magnoliopsida; order Poales; family Poaceae; genus Raddia; species Raddia distichophylla. Next base: position 36,503 of record SPJY01002313.1, on the reverse strand, counting down.
TCTGAAGGATATGTGGATCAAGGAAATAAGCTCAGAATCTCTAGATGTGGATAAGTGATTCGGACTGTCCAAAGACAACTCAGACAATCCGGTAAATCGAATAAATGAAGGCCAATAGCTCATCTGGAAAGTACCTCGGACAGTCCGAGTCCGAACCAGATCTTCGAACAGTCCGGTAAATCAAATAAATCCAGACAGAGAGCTCGTCTGGAGAATACATCAGACAGTCCGACCTATTCGGACAGTCCGAGCTAGGACATCAGACAATCCGAACCTAGAGAAGTATTTTAGGCTTGGAAATAGTGGGGAATCTATTGGATGATTAAGATTTGATCTAAGATCATCTTTTAAGTACCAGAGTCACCTCATACAATGATTTCTCTTCGAATCCCCCTTTATAGTATTGTGGAATATGTGGACCCCGGGTATTAGCATGGCGGGCTGCGAGGACTACCCTACAGGGGATCACCCGGACTGCTGTTTGCCTTGTGCAGTAAGGAAAGGATAAAGATAGAAGTTGATCTCAAATAGGGAATATTCAATTGTAATCCCGGATAACTACATGTCTGGGAAGAAAGGATAGTAATAGGAATCATACCTCGTAACTGATCAGGACTCTACCTTGTATCCCTACCCCCGACACTATATAAGATGGACAGGGGACCCTGGTTCGGGAGATCCTTTCACGGATGGAATACCAGATAACATATCATCATCATAACCCCAAAGCACATGACTAGGGTATTACCTTCACCATGATGGCCTGAATCTGTATAATCCCTTATCTTGTGTTATCATCGAGTATGGATCTACTTTGTTAACCATATGTCGACAAAGTAGAATTCAGAGAGAATTTCCAAACAAAAATATTACCTTGGCAAGACACATAGTTTGCTCCTTTTAGATCATCTCCAACTAATTTTCCTCCCCATTCCTTTTAGTGTCCCTGAAAGGATTTTATTCCCAAAATTCATTCCCTCCTCACAACTGTTCTTCAACAGCATTTCTTCCCACAACCCCGTTTCTTTCCCAACCTCCATATTTTATCCATTCTATCTTAATCATCATATCACATACGATATTTATATGAGAGTTATATTTTCGTATATACCAGCAAATTATATCTTGTTCGGGATATAGTTAATTTGATTAAAAATATAAAAACATATTTCCGGCATTCAGCGTACAATATGCATATGGGAATGTATTGTGGTATTTATCGGTGTATTTATAACTGTCTGAATGCACTAATTTTTTAAATAAATATATATTATCACATTCTTTCCATCTTACTTACGGCATTCAAACAGGGGTATAGTTTCACATATATAGGTGTTTAAATAAATTTATTATAATTTTAAAAGTATGGGTAATGACCACAGATGGAAGCTTCGGGAGTTATGTTTCGAATTTCAACAATTTTATCACACAAATGGCACTATCACATTTTTTGCATACCTCGTGCAGCTAGTTTCTAATTGTCAACAAAACCAAGCAAAAGGCTGGAGCAATGCATCCATACTAGCACCATAAGTGGCGCGCCATCCGATTGGTCTTATTGATAAAAGATTAGCCTAAATAAAAAATAATGTTTTATTTTGATCAGGTTCAAATCAGTAGCCCATTAAAATGCAGTGGCTAAAATTTCAAACATTTTTCAATAAAATTTGAACGGATAGAATGATGTAATCAATTTGTGAAACCTACTTATTTTTAAAGTATAAATATTTTTTATTCCATGGACCGCGGACTTTTGAACTTTAATTATATTTTTCAAATTATTTTTTATCTTTCATCCCCATTATTTATTTATTATTATTATTCCTTTATGTAATATTTAAATCTTTTAATGAAATCCTAGGATGAAATTACGGTTCAATCCTATAATGGTTGGGTTTTGTAGGATTTTCAAACTAGGTGCAAAAGCTAGAACGAATGATTTATGGTTTTTTATTTCGTCATTCAAAAGTAATATATGGTTTAGGGTTTAGGGTTTATATGCATAACTCTTCATTCATTTTTTATTTCATTCTAAACCTTAAAACATGAAAAGTACTTGAAAGGACCGAGATGACATCTAGGGGGGTTAATAGGCGTGACACCAAATTCAATCTTCAACTGCGCTGCGGAGGTAGGTTCGGACTGTCCATGACACCCCTCGGATAGTCCGAAGTCAAGTCTGAAGATCTTGCTCCAAAATCACATGAAACGTTCTGCACCACGCAAACAACAAGAATACCAAGAGCAATATCACAAACACAATGGAGGTCTCCCTCAAGCACACAATAGAAAATAAAATAGATCTAGCAAGAGAGAAAACTCAAGCCAAATATGAAATGAGACATGGGGACTTTTATCCCAAGTTCGGATCTTTGAGGAGATCCTACTCTTCGTTGAGGTAGGCTCAACACCGTAGAGCCCGAGTCCCACTTAACTCTATCCCTTTCGGATTTGTGCTAAAACACTCACTGAATTTCACCTTGATTCCTTTCCTTACGGAGGCGTAATTACACCTTCATAAACGACCCGAGGCCAACCACACCGCTCCGGTGGCTCACGGTGACGCCTAGCCTTCTAGAAGTCCTTAACCTCCAATAGTAACAAATCCGGCGAGAAATCACTCACTTGGAGGTGACCAAGGTGCTCACGAGATGGACCAAGCTCGTATCTAGCACCAATCGAGCCTCTCCACCCTCAAATCGATCTCACAAGATGCACTAGGAGGGGAGATGCTTTTAGGGTTCTTGGTGAGAGAGGATGAAATCAATCTGAGTTATGCGCACAGTGTGTCACTCTAGAAACTATGGAATGGGTATATATATAGCTCCCCCTCAGATCTAGCCGTTAGGGCACACATTAAGTGAGATTCTGACTGTCCGTGAAACCCTTCGGACAGTCCGAGGTAGGCTGTGAACAGGGCCCTAAGCAAAAGTTATATTTGAGATCTGGAGGATATGTGGATTAAGAAAATAAGCTCAGAATCTCTGGATGTGGATAAGTGATTCGGACTGTCCGAAGACAACTCGGACAATGCGGTAAATCGAATAAATCAAGGCCGAGAGCTCATCTGGAGGGTACCTCGGAAAGTCCGACCTTTCGAACAGTCCAAACCAAATTTTCAGACAGTCCGATAAATCAAATAAATCCAAACAAAAAGCTCGTCTGGAGAATACCTCGGACAGTCCGAGTTAGGACATCGGACAGTCCGAACCTAGAGAAGTGTTTTGGGCTTGAAAATAGTGGGGAATCTATTGGATGACTAAGATTTAATCTAAGATCATCTTTTGAGCACCAGAGTCACCTCATACAATGATTTCTCGTCGAATCCCTCTTTATAGTACAACCGTACTTAGACTCAATAAAATAAAGATTACAAATAAAGAATAATTGAGCCTCCAATTGAATAATTCATAAGTCCTTCGATGACCTTTGATAAATACGATTTCCATTCTCTGCCCACAACTCAGCTAAACGATTAGTAGGACTCTTTAGTAGTTGGCGTCAATCAGCAAAACAAAGCTAGGAGTATATGTGTATCGTACTTTGAAAAATATTTAATGCCCACCAAAAACCATCAGATAGAGCGATATAATAAAGCATCTGCTAATTCGTTTTTTGTGAAACTTATAAATTTTAATTTTGGATTTTCATCGTCTGGTTATTCTTCCTAGAAACAGGAGAAAAGTACCGGTTTGTTCACTTGCCATTCCCTTCTTTCCTTTCTTATTTTGTTTTTATTTCATAAACGAATATAATGTCAATGATGAAAGATAGATTGAGGCGTTCTTGCATCATCTTTGTCAACAAAAATGCATGTGATGACCTAGCCTAAATTGAAATGAAAAGCTACCTTTAAAAAATTGTCAATTTTACATAAGCGAAATAATATAGTATTTTTGGGACGTTAAAGTGGTTTTCTTAAATTTCATAAAATAAATTTTATATTTTGTTTAACTCTCGAAAGTCTCTCGAGAGGTTTATCTAATTATTATTTTCAGCTAGCTTCAAACGAAGAGAAGTCTATAGTACTATATTCTTAGGGCAACTATTATATCTTATATGCTATAAATGTTTGATGCAGATGAGAGAAATACAAATTGATGTTAATATTGCTTAAAGCGCGTGTTGATTCTACATATGGTGTTATGCTGTAATAGTTTCACACTTTGAACATTAATTTAATGTAAACTTCGTTATTGTAGAAAAATACCTCCGATATTTATTAGTGACCGCTTTAGGAGCCTTCCTACTATAAATATCATGTTAAGAATCCTCTGCAGTCATATGAGGTTCAAGCTTCATCTCATGGCTGCGTGTTGGTATGCTGATGATTTGCTGTTCAACTTATAGCCAACTTATCGAGTTCTACAAATGAATGGAATATTAGCAATAAAAAAAATGAGAAACAGGTACCCACCCAATAATCCCTCCAGTTGAAAAGGCGAAAATCAGCTGATTTTTGGCAAAGCTTCGTTAAAGGGGTGGCCAGACAAAAACCGGTCCTATCCTACAAAGATGCTGCTATAAAAAAGGGATTCGGTACTACAGATAAGCTAAAAAGCTCCATGTTGAAGCTAAATTTGACGGGACAAACAACAAAAAATGCATGGGGCAACCAGCCTAGCCAGCATCATTCTTGGGGATCTGTTTAGTTCTAGTACCAGCAGCATATCGCGTGTTTTGAGCATTGTGGTGTGAAAAGCTTCAAGCCTTCAACCCCTCACATTTTAGTGACTCCAACCTTAAACCATTGTTGATGCATGGAAACTGGATATCAGAACTACAAAACAAAAAATTGACAAAATGGATCCTTCTCTTTGGCATATTCATTCTCATTGATCTGGCAAGCTCTGCACAAGAAAACAAGACCATCATCGAAACAACCTGTCTCAAAAATTTAAGAATAAATGTTCCATGCAAACAATGGGGCCAGGATCCTGAGAAGAATAGCCTGAAGGCCAATGATAAGTGCATTTGGAACAGTACAAACCATAGCTGGCGTTGTTGTTGTTGTTGTTTTTTTTTTTTGAGGAAAGCTGGCGTTGCTATTGGCTGGTTCTCTGGTAGACAACTATTGCTCTTTAGGGCCAACTTGCTGTTGCTGTGCTACTAATAAACTAATATTTTGTTGTTGTGACACAAGAAGTGTGCATGCAATTACATCCAAGAGCATAAAAACGAAATGCTTTTGGAAAGTCACTGCAAATCAACAAACCCTTCAAGGATGCCTTGGGAGCAAATATACAAGTAAATGCCTCTAATTAATTGCTTTAGGAAGGCTGCTGTTCTGTACACCATCACCATCCACTTTATGTCTAGGATGTAACTGTCATTGACTCATTCTAGATAAACATCCGACTGGACTAATTCCACATCCAGGTAACTCTGATATGCTATAACCAGACATATTTGTTATAATTGTTAGATATGTATATGGGTTGTATATATGGGTCTAGGCCTATTTCTCTGTTGTATAAGGGTTTCTCTTAAACTCTGTATATATACGAGCCCTTTGGCCCCCAGATGAATATAAGTGCTAACTATGACAATAATAACTCACTTTGTATTTAGGTGTCCAATTTTCATTCAGTGTAACTCAAATGTTTTTCATGTTGCAAAATAAATCACAGGTTATGTCGTCATGGAATCTACGTACCAGACCAAGAGCCTCTGCGGCGGTTTTAAAATTACCAGCAGTACATACGCTCCTATATAGAGATAAGAGATGAACCCTCTCAGCAACATGCAAATTCTTTTCAAGTCCAGCGGCGACCATTTCCATTTCCGCCTGGAGGATACAAAAGAAAAGAAAGTTGTGAGCATTTTTTTTACATAAAAATGACAAATATGCAGTAACAACAATGAAGTGCCCACAAAATAAACACTAGTTTCCGTAATGTTTAGGTTATTTGCATACACATGTATAGTTTGTATGCAAAGGAGTAAGTGATTTTATTCACAGAAGTGCTTAGAGTTGTTTGTGTAATAGTAACGATAATCAATCAACAGCATTTAACTTCTTTAAAGTTAATAATATATGATCAGCTATGTAGCACAGTATTAGGAGTGCAAGAGCTCCAATCCGACCTATTTGGCCACATTGGCCTGGCACCAAGGTGTAAAGGGTCGAACCATTTAAAAACTTTATTTTGAGGTCCAACAAGGGGTATGACCCAGTAGACCCTAGGTTCAGCCCTAACTCCCCTAGTCCCAACCAGTCATGCCCCATCGATTGCCTGCATTGAGCGCCACGACACTGACACTACTGCCCGATTCCCGCAGTCACTACAGCGAGCAAGTCTGCTCGCCTGCACCCACTGTCTGCAAGCTCACCCGCCTGCCACCCACTTGCCTGCCCATGCACCTGCCACTGCCGCTCGACCTATTGCCTCCCTCAAGTAATGCTCCTCTCCATCTCCCTGAATTGACCACCAAACCTAACTAGATGCCACTTCCGGTGATCCATGATGGACCAGCAGTGGAATTAAGTGCTGCGGGTGTCTCCCCAACTTCTTCAGCTTGGCCTTCAGTCTTCACAGCACCTTCCCAGGGTTGGAATTGGTTGTGCTTGAGGGGAGTGATGAGCTGCAGCAAGATCAGCTCATGTGGAGACAAAGAAATGCCATGTCTGATGTCTCGCTGTCACTGCTGAACCTGGCCAACCCACAGGACCGGCAGTCCAGCACTGTTACCATGTAGTTGATGGTTGAGCTGACCCATATCCCTGTATTATTTCATTGTGGGCCACCATGACCAGGTGACCAGGTTAAGTGCCAAGACTTAACCCCCTTTCATCCCTACCAAGTATGAACAACAGAAATAGCAGCATGCCCCATCATGAAATCAAATCTATAAGGGGAACAAAACTATTTTTTGTGTGCGTATTGTGTAACACACCACACAGCATGCCGGCCCACTGGCCCAGCACCAGCAAGAATGCAGGACAAGACCACAAATAACCATAGCATGGGCTTTCTTCATCGGCTAACCCAAAAAAACCTTATAGTTGACTTCTTTGGGTATGATGTCCAATCATTAAAAATACTCACATGTAAGACACTAAATACACACATAGATCACTTGGGCAAAAAAAAGCATTATTGGGCCAGGGAATCACAAGCTGGCAACTCACAAAGATAAGACAGCCAAGCATATATAAGTCACAAATAGCTTGAAAACAGAAAATAGTAAAGCTGAAAGTCAAGTTTGTAAGCTCAGAAAACATATGCATACAGAATTCTCTTCTGGAGGAAATATGTAATGAATTCTACAAATCTTCAGGAGTTCATCTAGTGCCTCCGGTCGTTTTCCTTGAATTTCAAGTGCCTGTGAGCAATGATCACATAGGTCAATATGACTGACATGTAAGATCACAAGCATGACAAAGGCCATACGTAAATCCATACCCAGCACTGCAAGAAACACGCACGTGTGCAAGCAGCAACTGATGCACAAACAATTGTGGCAGCACGGAACTTGTCTAACCCGATATTGTTAGCAAGGCCAGCAAGAAAAATCCTTGGATCTTCTCCATTTATTTGTACTGTTCCCATGTCTTGTGCTGCTCTTTATTAAGAAAAGGATATCAGAACAGTGCAGGTGATGAAATTGATCTGGGTGCCTAGTCATGACTCATGACACATCTGAAACATGGGTATGATGAAGTTAGGGTATGCCATGCTTTATACTCAATACATTCGTGGTATGTGAGTTTTGAACTCAATTTGAACTTGTCATGGTGGGTCGCTGCTACCAGCGGCACCGCCGCCAGCAGCTGCCCAGTCAACTATAGCAGCTGAATAGTAGCATTAGTTTGTTAGCTAATCAGCAAGTCATCTGCTAGTTTGTTACTAGTTTTGTTGGAGTTGTCCGCATCATCATTAAAGATGAGTGACTGGCAGAGTTGAAGTTGAGCAATAAAACTAGCATTTGTTGCTCCATATCCCCTCTCTCTCTTCTCAGCTTCCTGCTGCTGCCACAGCCACCACCAAACAGCTGGTGTCTCGCAGGCCTCACCTCCTTCAGCCACCACACAACTACAGTTTACGAAGTAAGGATACCAGTGTTCATACCAGAACTACTCTTGATTATGGGTATATAAGAAAGCATACATGCCAAACGTCAGTACATCGCTTATCACAAAGCACATCAATGGGTATCAATTGGGTGCATAAACACTATGGTACATTAACCGTTTGCACAAAAGTTATTTGATAGAAGAAATTTGCTAGGAAGAGGCAGAGCTGAAGAACATGGTAACTGAAACAAAAAAATAAATATTAGACACAACAAAATATACCTGCTGCAATAATCCAGGACAAAGTTTATTGCTGCCCTGTAGAAAGAATCACGACCATTCTCAGTGTCAAATGAGACCTTTACACCTGATATTTTGCATAATTGCCTTAGCTGCATTCAAAAGTTAGGCATGATCAAGCAACAATGCAAAGACATATCGGACAAACCATAGCATTATTCTTATAAAATTTCCTATGTACCAAATATTGGGGGATCTTCAGAAACCTTTACCCAAAAGAATCTTAAAATAGTCTATGTAAAAAAATCCAAAAAAAAACAGAATCCATGTCTGAATGTATGATAACACTTGTATCATTGCATAAATGATAAATGCATAGAATTGAGCAGGGTTAAGATGAATGTCACATCAACACAACTTCAGTCAAATACAGCCAAATAATGGTTTCCTTTGGTCCACAATTTTAAGGATAGTTGCTTAAACGCTCAAAATTACAGAAGAGAACATAACAAATGTCAGTGCTTCACTGCTTGTGCCCAACAAGAAGAGACATGTTCTTGTAAAGTTGAAATATGGCATGAAATAGAGGGTAAAAACAGAATCCAATAATAAGTTGAAATTCAAATTCATATTTCAATATTAACCAGCATGACTATAATCTAATGGACCATACATTCAACGGAGCAGCAAATGCTAGCCTACCTGCTACAGAAGGCACATAGTAGTAGTACAAAAAGGATGTGACCAGTCGACCACTTCTCAAATGTAAGCATAGGAAGCGATTCAAAATTGACATAAGTTGCAAGGCCATAATGTTAACAGGAAAAGACACTAACTTGAATTGTATCATCATATCTGTAATCCCTCCCCGTGATTCTATTATCAATGATTGCTGGAACAGGGAAAGATTTAAATATTTGAGAAATGAAGCAAAAAGGCAAATTCTCATGATCATAATGAACAATTGCCAAAGGAAAAGTCCAACAATATTAGCTACTCCCTCCATTATGAAATAATAGTCGTTTTGGACATTGACACGGTGTCCAAAGTACATCTTTGATCATAAAAACCTTTAAAAATTTATTTATAATGCAATAAAAATTATAATATTATGAAAGTTCTTTTCAAAACAAATTCATCTATACAGTTTTTATGTTCTCAACTTAAATAGTTTAAAAGTTCTCTATAGATTAATTCTTAAACCTTTAACTTAAGACAAACTTAAAATGACTACTATTTCATAACAGAGGGAGTATCTAGTATTTTGTATCACCTGCTAGATGGATTCATTAAGAGGAAAAATACTAGTGGGAATAACACTAAAATGAGATGTTAATTGATCTCTTTCGCAACCCCAGGGATTCATATTTACGTTATCCTCATCAGGATGCACATATTCCGTGTGCTACAAACAATCAATATTGAGAAGCTCAAACGAGAAATGTCAAACATCATCTTGGTGTTTGGATTTAACTGTTACCAAGAATTAAATAAGTACCTGGTTTCTCATTAAGAATGCATAACTGAAGATACTATTGTTTGTAATAATAGAATATTTTTATTAGCATTTGAGCAAGCTTAAACATGATTAGGTTTTGAAGGTTGTAAACACAATGACAGCGACGTTATGGTATGAATTTTGAAGCATGACATACGAAGCAAGAAACTGATTTAGCACAAATTTCTGATTCCAATGTTATATTTCTGCCAGTTTCAACATCAAATTTCTTTCAGCGCAAACTGATTAGGACTCAAAAATAAAACTTGCTTCTGCTAATAGCCTACTAATAAGTAGTGTAAGTGATGACCAGAACAAATAAAATAGTGTAACTGCTATCCTCAACATCCAACTGTTTTCCTATTTTGACAAGCACAGACGAATTACGAAGTTCATAAGTATCCTTCTCTTTGATACCCTTTTTTATTTACTATCCAGCATTCCGGGAAGATTATATATGTACACTAGAAAATTAAAATTATAGCAAAAGATAAGCATAATTCCACACGGGAACTAGACTGATGTATAAGCATCCACCTCGGACCAATCTATTGGCCAATCTCGCCCACTTTTCCATCTCCGGTTTCGGCTCCCCCACCTCCGTTTCCATCTCAGGCCACCACCCTGGTACTCTCGCGTGCGTCTCTCTCCTCCTGACCTCCTTTGCAGGCTCAGGGCGATGGCTCACCGGAGCAGCACTACGCGACTTGACAGCAACCACCACCTCTTTCCCTCCAAGGCTCCTGTCCCTCCTCCGCACTACAGCTCCACCAGCTCCTCCTCCCCACCAGCCCTGCCCCAACCACCGGCGCTGCCAAGCCCGAAACGCAAACCCTAGCAGCGCCCACGCCGCGGCGGAGAGAGCGAGCGACCAAAGCAGCGTGGCGATGGCGAAGCGGAGCGACGAGCGGCGGAAGGTGAGTACCACGCGGTCCCCACCGACCTCGCGGACGGCCGAACGGAGGTCGCGGTAGGCCTCGTCGGCCGAGGCGGCGAGGCGGTGGAGCCGCAGCTCCACGCGGCGGCGGAGGCGCCAGAGCTCTGCCTCGAGGGCGCTGAGGCCGTCATCGGGGGCGGGGGCTGGGGCGGGCTTGCTGCGTAAGCGGTTGGAGCTAGGGTTTACGCCGCGGAAGCGGCGCGCGGAGTAGGCTAACATGGTGGTCCTGATGATTCGGTAGCTGTGTGGGAAGTGGTGGTGCCGTGCCGATGGGAGAGGCGGCGAGAAAGCACTGACGCATGCAACAATCGCCGGCGAGGCGCCGGCGGCGAATGCCATGGCATGAGGTTGACAGGAGTGCTGTTCCCGTTCTTTTCAACTTCTCTCCCTCGCTAGTTTGCTGATAAGATGAGTTTTGACTTTTGAGAGCTTTTAAAAATACTTCAGTTAGAATTCGATAAACAAAACAGTTCTACAGCTTTATTTTAGTGAAAAATCAATATATGCCATTACATAACTGTAGTTTCTAAGATTTAGCATTAAAGAATAACTTATTTGACATATCATTATAAAGTCCCATTCCTTCGGAAAATGTCATTATGACATTGTTGAGACCTAATACTTGTCCTAATCCTTCTTCAATGTAGTCCTTCCCTCTCTCTTCCTCCCATGATGGTCTCACTTGCGGCACAAGCTCCCCCTCCCTCTCCCTCTCATGGTGGTCTCACCGACGAGATCCCGCAAGGTCGTCGATGGCGGCAACATGACCTCCCGTGAGGTATATGGTGGTGCTAGCATGGGATTGTAACTCGAGACGGGAAGAAGAAAGGCAGAGAGAATGGGCAAAGGTCAAAGAAGGATTAAAAGGAGGATTAGGGATAATTGGATGTAAATTTCATCATAATGGCATACATCGAAAAATCACAACTTAGTAGTGGCATGAGCCGAATAAATCGTTTTATAATGATAAATCACAAAACTTGCCAGTTTGTAATGGCAGATATGGAATTCTTCCTTTTATGATATACATTTTGACGACAAAAAAGTAGAAAACAAAGGCATGTGTGTTTTGGGAAGTTGAAACCGAAAATAAGCTAACAAATAAGGCAACATTCCATGGATGCTAACTACATGCATCAGATCTAGGCAATCATAGATTCGTGAGAAGTGGTTCAGATATAGAGATGGAAGCCCCTTTCCAATTTATAAAGTACAGGAGGGGTTTGTAAAAGCGTTTAAGTGAAAAAAAGGGTTTCCACTTCTCTAAATCTGAGCCATATTTGATAGATTTGATGGCTCAAATATGATATCAGTATATTAGCATTTAATGGGCATTAGTACTTAATTTGATCCCTAAAACTTTGGCTGTTACTCCAGTTTAGACCCGAAACTTCAGCATGGGATTCACTTGTGTCAGGACCTAGTCAACTTAACCATGCCATTGTATTAACGCACTAGCCCCATAAATCAATGCTAGTGCACACAATTTATGATTCATTGCCATGCCTAAAGTAGTACAACAAAGTTGGCATGCAGGCTGACGCATACTCATACAAGAGGGAAATACAAATGCTCGCACTCGCTAAGGTACAATATTCGATAGGATTTATTTAGAATACGGTCTTCGCTCCACAGCCATACTAGGCTGTAGAACGCGACCTAAGCTTCAGGATATTCCTTGTAGTCTCCGTCTTTATAGAGCTCCTCGCTCCTCTAGGATGGTTCTCCAACTAAAGGTTTTGGAAAAGAATAATGTAAAAACAAGACATGTGAGTACAAATATACTCCACAAGTCAAAGAGGATAATGTAATATGTAGCTCAGTACGAGGGATAACTTTTAGAAGTTTGGCTTAAAATAATTTCCATAAAACCTTTCTAAAAGGATATCACAATCTGTGTAGACAATCATTAGATCATATATGAGTGATGGACTCCTTTTTCCTAGACCATCGTCTTCTGTTTCTATTGGAGTGTTTCAGGGGTCAATACTCCATCTTTTATCTTTTGAAAAGGATGAGAAGTATGGATATAACTGCTATATGAACAGTCACCAAACATGTTCACAATTGAGAGCGTGGTTATCATGATAATTTATATAATACTCTCCAGAGTGTGTACGTTTTACCCTTGACTACTTGTACGTGCTTGTCCATGTATCTTGTGTTACAAAGCCAGAGACACACGTCACAAAGCCAGCTATTCTAAGAAATCTACTGAAAATTGTTTATCATCAAATATGGAGCATGTGTGATCAACCTTGGGCATCCCATTGTCTAAATATTTTGAAAGCCAAGGCTAGGCGGCTGGAAGGGGGGGTTGAATAGACGCCATATGATCAATGTTGTTTTCTTCAACAACGCGCCACAAATTCCCAATCAAGCACACAAGACTCTTGGAGAGAACCCGGTAGAACAACCTATTCGCGTGCACTTAATTATGAAAGATGGATGTTGAAGATCATATGATGAACCTCAAGTCATGCACAAGGTTGCCTCCAATGAAAATCACAAGATGATTCATGAGCACTTGGTGTCCACAGCTCTAACTGCAAGAACATCAACAACGATGGAGTTGGAAAGATCAATTCGCAAGAGCCACATCATGTACACAACAAAGTGGTGTTACCCATGGGGCTATATGGATGAAATTAAGTTCCTTGTGATCCCTTTCCACGTGCTCAGCCAGCCATGACACTAAATCACATTCAAACAACCAAAGGTGCTTTTGAAAAAGTAAAAGCAGATTCCAACAGAAAATTTGTCTTAGTTCAAGGGGATGGTTGCTGCCCTTAAAAGCTTCCTGAAATTTCAAAACTTTTTATCCACTAAGATGGATAAGTCGTGAAGAAACCTTCCAAATTTCAAATCCAAATTTGTGCACCAAAAACTGTTAGACAAGCAAAATAGTACTCATTCAGAAATTTGTCCTCAAAGACACAGTGGTGTTTTTGCCCTTCGGGGCTTCGAAAATTATGGGATTTTTTTCTCTCTATACTTACGTGAATCTAGCAACCCTTAGCCAAATTTTAGATCAAGAAGCCTCATAGAAAAATTAAAATTCTTGGAACACAAACTATCATATTCTTGAATAGAAAACTTGGGGCTCGATTTTTACTTCGTGGCTACCAAAATGGTGCAACAAGTGGACCCCTAAATTTTATCACCGATATATATATGTTAGTAAATCACCTTCTCCAAGTGGAACCAATCAAAAATAATTTTTCTAGATGTTTATAAAAATCCTACACTAACTGCTGCACGAACGAAAGTTTCTGGACAAAATAGCAAATAGTAAAGAACTTGATCTCAAGCCTGTCCCATGGTTGCAAAGGGGTGTCAAATCATATTAGCAACCTCAAGGCATCATATATCAATAGAAAAATAAAAGGAGGTGAGCCAAATAAACTGGTTGCAAGCAAGAACCCCAAAGAAACAAGATCAATAACAAGAACAGGTCACAAGATACATGATAAACTCTATATTATCATTTTTCATTGCATAGTTTTGGGTACAATCTACACTTAGAGTGTAAATACCAACTTCCAAACTAACCAATTAGAAATGGAAATCCATAAGGAGAGAGCCAACCCCTCCCCTCCTTTTATGGCTAAATGGGGCTAGGGTTTCCACCTACCCTACTGAAAGTGCATCTAAGCCCTACGTGGGTTTTGGTGATCAATGATGGGCAACTAAGGAACTAATGTGTTTAATGAGTTTATGAACATATTTTAATCTTGAGAAAAAGAATGTAAGGTGCTCTTGGAGCCATTCAAGACAAAAGGAGGAAATCGTGAGGAGTCTTTGAAGGTAAAAAGAGAAGACGGTGTGTAGTGTTTAGACCAAGATATTTTATTTTAAATTTCATTCTAAGGACATGCTGAAAGGGATATTGCTGGGAAACGGGTAGGCTACGCGAGCGCAAAAACAATTTTTCTACCATGAATCACCTAGGAGAACATGCAAGTAAAGGATCACAGATGGTTGCCCTTGACGCGCAGATGTAGCAGAAGCAGTTTCTCGCGCGTAGAGGAAGTAGACGTACTTGCCCAGATCACCACCGAGTGCTCGCCTGTACCCACCGAGTGCTCGCCGGTGTTCGCCAAGTGGTCGCCGATGTTCGCCGAGTGGTCGCCGAGTGGTTGCCGACGATCCAATCGAACAACGTGTCCGCGAACAGCAGCGCCTCTAGCGGTATCCACACGTACCGAGCAGGAACGCCTCACGGGGTGTGCTCGCACCTCGCCGTGCGGCTAGGGTTTCTGGAAAGCAGGAAGGGTGCGCGACGGCTAGGCGTGGTGAAGGCTCAATTCATCTATCTACGCCGCCTCTATGCCTCTCCTTATATAGTCACGCTAGTGGGCTTCGGCCCGCTAGAGTTCTATCTCCTATCCACGTACAAACCCATTAAACAGTTCCAACCCGTTAAATGTGTGACCCGTTAGGTTCAGTGCAAGTCGGCCGTGGATACGGAAACTCGTTTTCAATCCACCGAACAAAAGCGGCACCTAGCAGTACGTATTGACCCCCGAATGCACAGAATCATTGTTCGACTGAACCTTGATACACTCACATACCGATCCCTTTGCCACCCGATACCAGTCAGGCTCAAGGCGAGATGCGCGCCACCCTTGTTGATAGCCCGACTAATTTCACTCGGCAGTGGAATGGATACATACCATGATTAACCCCTTAGTCATAATAGTACGGCCGTGCGCTTCCCTATCCATCCACACTAGGGGCCCAGAGGTATCTCTCCTGTTATCTAGGAGGGATAAATTCCATCTTGATTATCACACCCAGCTATGTATCGTGGCATACCCAGTAGACATCTTTATAACTACCCTGTTACGGTGTAGCGTTTGATGATACCAAAGTATACGAGTCAACATATTGGGCATCCATGACAATCTCAAGTCTAAGGACCATATAGGTATACCACTCGAGACTATACGTTGATGGCACTATAAGAGATAACAACTCATAGCGTCTCGGATTAGGTCTGTCCGACTGCCCATGTTCCCCAACATGCGTCCATACCATTGATTTGATATCTCTATATCTATGGTATATGAAACATTACCATCAACCAATACGTATGCTGATTAAATTATCACCACTCCTCGTAATGATATGGATCAGGGTCCCTTTAGAATAAAGTCATATAACAATGTGTTTCACAATCAAGTCGTACCTAATGGACAAAGTCATGACATTTATTTAAGGAACCGATAAACAATGTTATCATATGTACATGAACAAAGACGTGGTACAATCATCGCTATGATTGATCTAGGGCATATCCCTTTCAATCTCCCACTTACATTAGAGTCAATCATACAAGTATCGAATACCCATTGCTCTTGTGTGCGCCTCATGCTTCGGTTGTGGAAGGGGCTTGGTCAACGGATCAGCCACGTTTAGATCCGTGTGCACTTTACAAACTTTCACATCACCTCTCTCGATGATCTCTCGGATCAGGTGGTATTGCCTGAGTATATGCTTGGATTTTCGGTGAGATCTAGGCTCCTTTGCTTGTGCAATGGCACCACTATTGTCACAATAAAGGTCCACTGGACAAGATGCACTAGCGACTACGCCCAACTCAGAAACAAATTTTCTAATCCAAACTGCCTCCTTTGCTGCTTCAGAAGCTCAATGTACTCGGCTTCCGTTGTGGAATCTGTTACTGTTTCTTGCTTAGAACTCTTCCAGCTCACTGCCCCACCATTGAGACAGAATATAAACCCGAACTGTGATCTTGAATCGTCTCTGTTGGTTTGGAAGCTGGCGTCGGCGTAACCCTTTACGACGAGCTCCTCCTCTCCTCCAACGACTAAGAACATCTCCTTAATCCTTCTCAAATATTTAAGGATGTTCTTAACAACCACCCAGTGACCATCACCAGAATTTGATTGATATCTGCTCGTGACACTCAGAGCATATGACACATCTGGGCGCGTACATAACATATCGTACATGATGGACCCAATAGCCGAAGCATACAGAATCCGAGTCATTTTCTCTTGCTCATTAGGTGTCGAAGCACATTGAGTCTTGCCGAGACTTACGCCATGCGACAGTAGCAAGAAACCCTTCTTGGAATCATGCATGTTGAACCGTTTCAACACCTTGTCAATGTACTTACTCTGGCTTAATCCAATTAACCTTTTTGATCTATCTCTATATATCTTTACGCCCAATATATATGCTGCATCTCCCCAGTCTTTCATCGAGAAACTCTTTCTCAGATAGGTTTGTACAGCATCTAACATTGGAATGTCATTTCCGATCAACAGTATGTCATCTACATACAATACCAGAAATACAAGTTTTGAAAAAGTAAAAGCAGATTCCAACAGAAAATTTGTCTTAGTTCAAGGGGATGGTTGCTGCCCTTAAAAGCTTCCTGAAATTTCAAAACTTTTTATCCACTAAGATGGATAAGTCGTGAAGAAACCTTCCAAATTTCAAATCCAAATTTGTGCACCAAAAATGTTAGACAAGCAAAATAGTACTCATTTAGAAATTTGTCCTCAAAAACACAGTGGTGTTTTCTGCCCTTCGGGGCTTAAAAAATTATGGGATTTTTTTCTCTCTATACTTACATGAATCTAGCAACCCTTAGCCAAATTTTAGATCCAGAAGCCTCATAGAAAAATTAAAATTCTTGGAACACAAACTATCATATTCTTGAATAGAAAACTTGGGGCTCGATTTTTACTTCGTGGCTACCAAAATGGTGCAACAAGTGGACCCCTAAATTTTATCACCGATATATATATGTTAGTAAATCACCTTCTCCAAGTGGAATCAATCAAAAATAATTTTTCTAGATGTTTATAAAAATCCTACACTAACTGTTGCACAAACGAAAGTTTCTAGACAGAATAGCAAATAATCAAGAACTTGATCTCAAGCCTATCCCGTGGTTGCAAAGGGGTGTCAAATCATATTAGCAACCTCAAGGCATCATATATCAATAGAAAAATAAAAGGAGGTGAGCCAAATAAACTGGTTGCAAGCAAGAACCCCAAAGAAACAAGATCAATAACAAGAACAGGTCACAAGATACATGATAAACTCTATATTTTCATTTTCATTGCATAGTTTTGGGTACAATCAGCACTTAAGAGTGTAAATACCAACTTCCAAACTAACTAATTAGAAATGGAAATCCTTAAGGAGAGAGCCAACCCCTCCCCTCCTTTTATGGCTAAATGGGGCTAGGGTTTCCACCTACCCTACTGAAAGTGCATCTAAGCACTACGTGGGTTTTGGTGATCAATGACGGACAACTAAGGAACTAATGTGTTTAATGAGTTTATGGACATATTTTAACCTTGAGAAAAAGAATGTAAGGTACTCTTGGAACCATTGAAGACAAAAGGAGGAAATCGCGGGGAGTCTTTGAAGGTAAAGAGAGAAGACGGTGTGTAGTGTTTAGACCAAGATATTTTATTTTAAATTTGATTCTAAGGACATGCTGAAAGGGATATGCCCTAGATCAATCATAGTGATGATTGTACCACGTCTTTGTTCATGTACATATGATAACGTTGTTTATCGGTTCCTTGAATAAATGTCATGACTTTGTCCATTGGTCACGACTTGATTGTGAAACATATTGTTATATGACATTATTCTGAACGGGTCCCTGATCCATATCATTACGAGGAGCGGTTATGATTTGATCAGCATACGTATTGGTTGATGGTAATGTTTCACATACCATAGATATAGAGATATCAAACCAATCAGATGGACGCCTGTTAGAGAACATGAGCAGTCAGACAGACCTACTCCGAGACGCGGTGAGTTGTTATCTCTTATGGCGCCATCAGCGTATAGTCTCGAGTGATATACCTATATGGTCCTTAGACCTGAGATTGTTATGGATGCCCAACATGTTGACTCGTGTATTTTGGTATCATGAAACCCTACACCGTAACAGGGTAGTTATAAATGTGCCTACTGGGTATGCCACGATACATAGCCAAGGGTGTGATAATTAGGATGGAATTTGCCTCTCGTCGATAACAGGAGAGATACCTCTGGGCCCTTCGTGTGGATAGATAGGGAAAGCGCACGACCGGGCTAATATGACTATGGAGTTAGTCATGGTATGTATCCATTCCACTGCCGAGTGAATTGGTCGAGCTATCAACAAGGGTGGAGCGCATATCGCCTTGAGCTTGACTAGTATCGGGTGGCAAAGAGATCGGTATGTGAGTGTATTAAGGTTCAGCCGAATATTGATTCTGTGCATTCGGGAGTCAATACGTACTGCTAGGTGCAGATTGGTGGATTGGAAACAGGTTTCCAGATCCACGGTCGACTTGCACTGAACCTAACGGGTCACACACTTAATGAGTTGGAACTATTTAATGGATTTGTAAGTGGATATGATCTACGTAGGAGATAGAAACCCTAGCGGGCCGAAGCCCACTAGCGTGACTATATAAGGAGAGGCATAGGGGCGGCATTAGCAGATGAGTTGAGCCTTCACCACGCCTAGTTGTCACGTGCCCCTCCTGCTCTCCAGAAACCCTAGCCGCACGGCGAGGTGCTAGCACACCCCGTGAGGCGTTCCGGCTCGGTACGTGTGGATACCACCAGAGGCGCTGCCTACGCGGACGCGCTGTTCGATTGGATCGTCGGCGAATATAGGCAAGACATCGACGAGCACTCGGCAACCCTAGGCGAGCACTCGGCGACCACCGGAAAGCACTCGGCGAGCACAGTGCGAGCACTCGGTGGTGATCTGGGCGAGTACGTCTACTTCCTCTACGCGCGAGAAACTGCTTCCGCTGCATCTGCGCTTCAAGGATAACGATCTGTGATCCTCTACTTGCTTGTGCTCTTGAGTGATTCGTGGTAGAAAAAATTGTTTTTGCGCTCGCATAGCATACCCATTTCCCAGCACATGCCATAGTATTAAGAGGGATGCGACGGAAAACCACTTTCAGTTGGCCTAAGTGCTCATGGTAGATGAATCTTGACATATTTTTTATTCACGAATAAAATTTGAGGGTATTTTTCTCAAAAACATATCGTACTATCCGATGTAGATATCGGAATATCCGATATATATCAGAATGTTTCGATCCCTGCTCCGATCGAATCCTCTCTGTCTTGAACTCGCAAAAATTATCGGACTATATATCCGATATTTTCTTTAGCATATCCAATGTATATCGGAATGATCCGATGCTTGGTCTGATCGACCCCTCTCTGTCTCCAAATCCCCAAAATATCGGACTATCCGATATGTTCAGACTCCTTATTGATTGATTCTTATTTGAACATGCCCAAAACTACTCCAAAATCACAAAAATAGCCATTGCTTTGAGTTTCTCTCACTTTCATATTGAACTATCTAATATGTAATATCAAACTAACCGATGTCTGTCAGCATCAAACAGCTAGTTAGTGGGTGGGGGTATTTATTCCCCTCTGACCCCACGGGCTAGGTTTGCCTTCGACACTTACACTAAACTGAGCACTTATTGCAAACCCTAGCTCCCACCTTTCGCCTCTCCCACTTTACATCTCATTGATTGCATCCTTGTGAGAGTGGAGAAGCTAGATCTGTTTGCTTTGTGTTGATCAAGCTTTATGCTTGAGCACTTGGTCCCATCTCCAAGTTAGTTTTCCGTCGGATTTGTTACTCTTGGAGTTTGAGGGCTCCTAGACGGCTAGGAGTCGCCCTTGAGACACCGAGACTTGGTGTGGCTGCCGACGACTGTTTGTGAAGGCCAGATTCGCCTCAGGAAGGGAAGGATCCAAAAAGTATAACGGAGGGTGCTTGCAACTCAGGACGCAAAGAGTCAAGAGGGAACCTGTTGGCAATTCTTATGCCTATTATAATTAATCTGCAAGCGCATGGTTATCGCAGTAGCTTTCACCCCGGAGTATTCCAAATGTATCCAATTCCCACAAAGAATGAGAAGTGTCTAGTTTCTATTCTTAACTTGGATGGATGGATATGGTGGAATGACAAAATTGGGGAAAGATATTTTGGGTCGAGAGGTTCTACTAAAGGTATACACTAGTCAAGGATACAAGGTTAATCCACACAAATGCTAGTGTGCATCGGAGCTCAGTCGATTCACTACCACCCGCTATCAGTTAAGAACACTGGTTATGATCATCCCCGATTGGTCTCGACTGGGCTGAGACAAATGGGACGGATTCCACAAACTGCTGCGCTGATAGCAGGCCTGTCACCACCTACTACCTACCGCTCATCTGTTCAATCAGGTTTCTACCTAGTACTAATTATTCTAGACACCACGTCTATACCTAGCAATACTACGTATCAAGGACGTCACTCGATACACACTCCTACTAAACCTGATACTAATATCTATTGTGACACTAAAGCACAGAGATTTAGCACTCAAGATCTAGCACGAGCCTAATACCAACAGAGATACAATGTATATGAAATAAACTTGCTTTATAAATAAAGGATGGGACTAAATGTTACCGATAAAAGACAAAACATAACTCACACCCGAGTTCAGCTCCGGAGCTCTAGTGGAGGGATGCCGACACGCCGGCTTCTTCTCAGCACTAACCTCCTCTCCCACCTACTCCACTTGATATCTGGGCCGCGTAACGCTGCTTTCTATTATTCCCGTACTTCTCTGTGCTTTGCAAATGAAGAGTGGACCTCTATTTATAGTTCACCACGGCAAGTGAGGGCGTGCCACGTATGTGGACACATGTCATCACCTTCCCAGCTGAAGGAGCACCCAACGGGGCAACCAAGGGGGCCAGCCGACATAGGTGTGTCGGCCGACCCACCTTTGGGGCCTCCCGACCGTCCAATTCGCCTAGGATACTCCTTGTGCAGTGTAGATCATCTCCTTGAGGCGATTCTGGCAGTTGGAGCAAGTAAAAACCATCTTCCTTGTGGGCCCATGGATCCATTTGTGAAGCATCTGTTGCCTGTGGATCAAACCGACGTGTACAGATGCTTGGGATTGCTTCAAATTGTGCTTTTAGGATCACTAGAGAAAATACAGTCTTGGTTTGGACTATGTGCTAGTCGGTCAGCCCTACCCCAGCCGACCGACCGGGGTTTTTCTCCGGTTTGGGTCCAATTTTGCTCAGTAGGTCCATGGAGACACAAACTTACCAAAACTTGTGTAACTTTGTTAATTTGCACATTTTAAGTCCTTGTTCTTCACTTGGGAGCTATATTGACGGTCGAAAGTGTATGAAAAGTTGAAGAAATTGACCGTCAATAGACCCCATCTCAAGTGTGACTGAGCCGCCTTATTGGAGACGCCGGCTCAAGTGCCACCTCCTTGCCGTCGCCCCTCTCCGGCGTGCCGCCCTGCGCTTCCTTCCTCCATCCTCTCTCATTCACTCTCTGCGTGTGGTGGAGTTTGAGGAGAGTGCAGTGAAGAGTATAGGGAAGAATGAATGGAGATTTAGGGATTTGGCAACTTTTCAATGAGATTTAGGCAAGGCGGTGACAAGTTAGGGCGCTGGTGGTGAGCCTGATGACGGCCTCGAGTCGCACCAAAGAGAGAGGATGGAGGAGGAATAAGACATGGGAAGAAGAAGATGATGAGTCAGTGTGGACTACATGGGCCCTTGGGTATCCTCTAGAAGACCCATGAGGAGGCAGATAGGGGCAACTAAAGCCGGCTGGATCGGGATAGAGACCACTCGGGTTACGCATGACTTGATCACCAAGGATGCTCCTGAGGATAGAGTAGAGCTCCATGTAATTAGAAGATTCATACTTGCATATCATGCACCGGTATAACCGAATTTGGTACCATGTACTGGATAGAACCGTGTAACCTCATCCCCCTGCACTATATAAAGGGAGGGGTAGGGGGCATATAACCATCAAATAGCTGCATCATCATAGACATCTCCATCATCTTCGAATTCACGCAGAAACATAATCCCATAGCACAGGACTAGGGTATTGCCTCCGAGTTGAGGTCCCGAACCTGTATAAATCCCTGTTTTGTGTTACCATCCGGCTTGGTTCTAGCGCATAGCCCCGTAACAAATTCATTGCCGACGGTAACCCCCGATTAGCCACCAGTCGACAGTTGGCGTGCCAGGTAGGGGCAGCGTCAAGATCATCGCTTAAGCTAGATGGCTTTCCCAGGATCGTCGTCCGTCGCTCTCATGCCAGGGCAATCGCTACGCTTCGGTGCCTTGGACATCATCGCCGATGGCATCGGCAATCTTCATCTCTCCCCTCCCAGAGAGATCATCTCGCAAGAAGGTACATGCGCTCTACCGCATCCCTTGCCTTTCTGCTTGGAGAACTCGGCATGTGCTTTCGGCAGGTTAATCCATCGGCGCTCCCACTTCGCGCCTTTCCTCGAAGAGTGCGGGGAAGGACTCGGCGGAGACGCCTACATGGGTACGGACGTCCTCCGACCCAAAGAAGATTCGATACCCCGGATTGGATCTCCCTCCCATCTTGGGAACCTCGCTGCGACCTTCACGTGGATTGTTCCTGGAATTGGGACAGGAGGTGACCATACGGAGAATCAATCTCCTGATTCTGTCGGAGTCATCCAATCGGATTCGACCACGTTCGTGGGTGTCATCAATGCTGGCCAACCCATTAGACAAAGCGAGCAGGTTAGCCTCTCTCTCTCTCTCTCTCTCTCTCTCTCTCTCAGACTCTGAGTCTGACGAGAGCATGGAGATCTGCAACTACAATGAAGTCTTCGTCCTCGGCGCGGATGACCACCACTCTGTCTCTCAACCAGTCGGGAACGAGGCAGCCGCCACCGAGGCGGTTGATGCTGACCCGCGCCGTGCTGAAGATCAAGATCGCTTGAGCCAACTTCGTATCCGCGGCCGTAACGTCCAGAACAAACTTCGTGCGGTCAAGCTGAGGGATCAAGACGTCTACACTACTCCTCAAGCGAACATCATCGCCTCAAAGACCCTCCTCAAGACCATCGTACCGCAACTTCCCGAAGACAGCCCGCTTGTCCAGACCTTGGCTCGTGCAACAGCCATCGTAGAGATGGCGGCTATCCAGCAGAACGAGGCACACCCGGCTCCGACCGCTATGGCTCATAACCGCTCTGCGCGCAATCGAAGCAAGGCGCGCGCCTCCGCTGCCTGTGGGTCGCATCAATCGGTTGGCCACGACCTTCGCCACGACATAGAGGTCAGAAGGAGGGAGCGCATCAACGGCGAACGAATCTCCCACAGTTATCGCAGTCGGCCCAATGATGATCACGCCGAGAGCACCGCCAGTCGACGCGACTATCATCACGAACATCATTGCCAAGACCCGCGGCGGGAGCATTGCAGCAGATCCCTGTGGCGACGGTGGCCACGACCCTTGGAGGGGATTCGAGCATTCACGCCGGATCTTCGCCGAGTGGTTTGGCCAGACGGTTTCAACTTCAAAGGCATCGACAAGTTTGATGGCAAGAGGGACCCAAATAACTGGCTGCAGGTCTATGCCTTAGCAGTCAGCATAACAGGAGGACATCAGAACGTGATGGCGAACTATCTGCCAGTCGCTCTGACCTCAACTGCCCAGACCTGGCTCACGGGACTCCCGGAGAACTCTATCGAGTCTTGGGACGATCTTCAGGGGCAGTTTATCGTCAACTTCCAAGGGACCTATGAGAGGCCTGCCGAAAGATGGAAGATTGGACAACTACATCGATGCAAAAACGAGACTCTCCAAGAATTTATCAAGCGCTTCACCAAGAAGAAGAATGTGATTCGGGATGTTCCGGAACAAAACGGTCATTGATGCCTTCTTCGCCGGATGTAAATATGAGGAGTTAATCAGGCAGATGAATCGGGACCCCCTGCGAACTCTCAAAGCCATGTTCACGATGGCGGATCAAGAAGCCAACGCCAAAGAGGCCATCATGAACCATCGTGCTGGCCACGACGGAGGCCCTAAGAAGAAGCCTAACGACAAACAGGGCAAGCCCAAAGACAAGAAGCGCAAGGGGGACGAGATGGTCGCCAATGTGGAGCGTAATCGACCTAAGCCCCCCAACGACAACGACTACAATAAGGTCATGGAGGCGGTATGTCCCTTTCACCCACGTCGTAAGCATGCTACCAAAGATTGCCTTATTCTGCTGAAGTTCACTGACAACTCCAAGCAGTCGGCGGCCAAAGGGGCTCACGGCAAAAAGCCAGACGGTGATTACCAAGACGCCGAGTGCGAGATTAGCTACATATTTGGGGTTTCTGACGCATATGAGTCCAAGCGGAAACAGAAGCTTACCACTTAGGAGATCAACGCAATCCTACCAGTGGCCCCCATGTACCTGCGCTGGTCCGAAGTGCCCATCACCATCGATCGATCGGACGACCTAGATCGGATTACCTTCCCTGGGAGGTATCCACTGGTGTTAGATCCGGTCGTTCGAGGAAACAAATTGAAGAGGGTCCTGGTCAATGGTGGGAGCGGGATTAACGTCCTCTTCGCCAAGACCTTGGATCAGATGAAGATTCCACGTTCCAAACTACGATAAGAATCGTCTCCCTTCCACGGGGTAATCCCCAGGACGTTCGCAGTACCACTCGGGCATATTTCGTTGCCTGTCACGTTCGGGGCCAAGGACAATTATTGGACCGAGAGTCTGAGTTTTGAAGTGCCCGATTTCGAGATGGCATATCATGCCATCTTAGGAAGGCCGAGGATTGCCAAATTCATGGCCGTCCCTAATTACAACTATCTCACCATGAAGATGCCGAGCCCTAATGGTGTAATCACCATCCCTGGCGACGTAAAGCAATCTCTAGTATGCGACAGCGAAAGCTGTGAGATTGCGCATGAGCTTGACACCTCGGCCGAGATGGAGAAGATCCGACGGGCAGTCGCATCCCTTCAGGAGGAGGGAGACATACCCGCCAAAAAAAGGCCAAAATCTCCATCTAGGCGGCCAAAGAAACCAAGAAGATAGCGTTGGACCCATCCGATTCGGCTAAAACAGCCGTGATTGGGATAGGGCTCGAACAGCAATTAGGAAGACGCGCTTGTCACTTTCCTTCGGGCAAAACATGACGTGTTCGCTTGGAAGCCTTCAGACATGCCTGGTGTTCCGAGGGAGGTGATTGAGCACTCTTTGCACGTTGATGGCAAGGCAAGGCCAATCAAGCAACGTTTACGAAGATTCACACCAGATCGAAAGGATGCCATTCGAAAGGAAATTACCAAGTTGCTGGCAGCACGGTTCATCAAGGAGGTGTATCACCCCAAGTGGCTAGCAAACCCGGTCCTAGTATAGAAAAAGAACAAGACATGGCGTATGTGCGTCGACTACACCGACCTCAACAAAGCTTGTCCCATGGATCCTTTCAGGCTTCCCCGCATCGATCAAGTGGTGAATTCCACCACCGAGTGCAAGCTCTTAAGTTTTCTGAACGCTTACTCAGGCTATCACCAGATCAGCCTAAAGAAGGAAGACCGCATCAAGACATTGTTCGGGCTGAAAAACGCTGGCGCAACCTATCAGCGCACCATACAGCGATGTTTTCATACTCAGTTCGGCCGCAACGTGGAAGCCTACGTCGATGACGTTGTCGTAAAGACACGAACAAAACCAGATCTCATAATAGATTTGGCTAAAACATTCGACAGCCTAAAGGCATATCGGATGAACTTGAATCCCGATAATTGCGTTTTCGGGGTTCCATCTGGTAAGTTACTCGGATTCATTATATCTCATCGGGGGATTGAGGTCAACCCAAAGAAGATCAGTGCCATCATGAAGATGAAGCCCCCGACTGGTCAGAAGGATGTGCAGAAGCTCACTGGATGCATCGTGGTACTCAGCCGATTCATTTCCCGACTCGGGGAACGCGACATGCCATTCCTTAAGCTTCTACACTGACAAGATGGTTTTCAGTGGACAACGGAAGCACAAGAAGCCTTCGACGATTTTAAAAGATTTCTTATCACATCACCGGTGTTGGTCACACCCATGCCCTAGGAGTCCCTCCTACTTTACATCGATGCCACAACTCAAGTAGTCAGTAGCGCGTTGATAGTGGAGAGAGATG
The DNA here is from genome assembly GCA_005191435.1 of Raddia distichophylla. Taxonomy (NCBI): domain Eukaryota; kingdom Viridiplantae; phylum Streptophyta; class Magnoliopsida; order Poales; family Poaceae; genus Raddia; species Raddia distichophylla. Next base: position 9,776 of record SPJY01002313.1, on the reverse strand, counting down.
AGCAAGGCTCCCTCTAGAAGGTACAACGCCCGGTCTACTTCGCCAGCAAAATATTGGGCGACTTCAAAACAAGGTACCCGCATGTTCAAAAGCTTTTGTATGCCGTGCTAATCACGTCGCGGAAACTTAAGCATTATTTCCGAGATCACGAAATTTCGTTGGTTACTTCCTTCCTACTTGGAGACATACTTCATAATCGGGAAGCCACTGGGAGCGAAGTGGGCAGTCGAGCTTGGAGCCTTTGAGATAAAGTTCAAGCCTCGGTTAGCCAGCAAATCTCGGTATACACCACAAGGATCACGATTACTTGCAATTTATTTATCCAATGAACAAAGCGCCGGCACATGTAGTTAGATTTGTAAGTTTAAACTATGTTTTGCATAGTATTATATAAGGATCCATACTCGTATTGGCCACATAAAGCTCTAATAATCTCATTACGAGTTTACGACTATGTACTCATGTCGGATTAGCTATATCAAGCTCTAATAATCTTATTATGGCTATGCAGTACGTCATTTCATATTGTAATTAATAAGCATTATTGGAGTCCATATCCAATCTGATCACAAGTATGCAATCTTATCTTGAGATGGTATGACCGTCCTATGCTAGAGGAAATGTAATACAATCGTAATCATGTTTTATAAGCTTTGGGATACGTAATATATCAACTATATTTGGATTGGTTAGGCTTTCATGCTACCATGTTATTGCTTAATCATTGTATTAGCTCTGGCTGCACGCAGCTAAAACCTGGATGACCGGCTAAAACACGACGTACATGGGCTGGTTGTTGTACGGCTGGGGTTCACTCGCTTCATCTTCCAGGGTGCACAGGTGATCAAGGAAACTAGTTGACGCTAAACAAATCCTGGAGACCCGGTGTCCTGTGACACCGGCTAGCATAACGCAGCTCCGCCCCTACCTGCAAGGTTAGTCCATCACAAAATTACGAACATTATAATACATTCGTGAAAACCACAATTAGCAAGCCATAACACTCCATGTGTCAGCTTAACAAATTCCACTGGACCACGCTCGATCAAAACTATTACCTAGCCCAAACTTAGCACAATGATCCGGTTCCAATTACACAGCAATTTCCATAAATGCACCATTTAAAATTTTTCAAAACACTTCGAATTCCATCTTGTCACATATATTTATCATCAAACCAGGGTACCCTTCACATGGGTCTCAACACTCCCCCTTGATGAATATATTGACAATGCCTCAAAAAATATTTTGAATTTTTTGGATTTGTCGAACAAGGCATGTTGGAAATACCCAATCATGCTTTGACCGAAAGATAGGAATACATGTGTTCAAAATCTCCAAGTCGTGAAAGTCAAAGCTTCTAAAGAAATTCACACATGAAATGCGTGTTGATGTCTTTTTCAATTCTCTCCCTTTTGGCAATATAGATATCAAGAAATTTGGGAGAACAACCACAAAGCATGATGCAAATGCAAATGCAAGTTCTAGGGAGTTTTAAAAATTATCCATTTGAACGTGAAGAAAATGGCAAATATGATCGAAGAAATGCAATTATAGTTCGGTGCTCACAAGTTTAAGAAACGCTAGTAAATCGATTTTTTTTATATTGGAAGATGTGGCTAGAAAATCATAGTCCAAATGTCGCGGCCTAACAAGGCATCAAGGCAGCTTCGATAGAACACCACATACAACCTTTTGAAATCAAAGTAGCTTCAAATCGACAGCCCAAAAAACTAGCATTTTTCATTTTTTTGAAATATTTTGATGCATCCACATGTTCAAACAAAGCAATTGCTAACAAGGCACATCCCAATAATCACTGGAAATGGCCTCTTAGGTCACTCTTCTCCTGTGTGTTTTTTGCATTTTTTTTATTGAATTTAGGCGGGAGAACCTCTAGCCTCATACAAATGGCCGACTGTGCCCAGCATTACACTAAAGGAATCACACGTCTTTGCTATCCGATTCTCTTCCAGGTTTATGTCTCTTTTGTGAAATGGCAAGCCATCTCGTGGAGGATAACCGATGAAAACTTTACAAAACTTGAATTTGCATTTTTTTTGATTTTTTGATTTACAGGAGCAAGATTTGGTCAACAAAAGATTTCACCAAGTTGCAATAATGACTAAAAGAAGACTTAAAACTCCTCATCGAGCAACAACATTCAGAAAGTGAAAATCTTAACAAATCAAAGTTTTCGAAAAAACCAAAAGCAATGTCATTTTTGGACTAGACAACAATTGAACGAGTTATCACAAGCTGAAATGTGAATAGTATCGGCATCTTGCAAAGCCTAAATTCAAAAGTATAATAGACAAAGATCAAAAGCAAAATAAGTCTATATGCTAATTCAAAGTTTTCCGAAACTCTCACTCAACAAGTGAGTCAACATTTTGCCCAAAAATGATGTGCATGACGATTAGCAAGAAAATAGAGAGTCGAAAAACCAAGTAAATGCAACTGGGCAAATCACAAATAATTAGGCAAGAACATAAACCACTCAAGCTCTTACTCGCTCTTATCTTCCGCCTGCGACTTACATGGAAAGGCAACTCTACACCTCGGATACTAGAGATACGACACATGCCCTGTCTACGCAGAGACCTATAAGACTGTGTGGGATCAAACTAGCTAGAGGGGAGAAGGAAGCCTATTACGCATGATAGCAACCTAAGCACAAGATGAGAGGTCCGTGCCACAGCACGCCAGAAGTCTAAGTGAAGAGTGTTGACAGCCTTCACAATAAAGCCAATCCCGAATTCGACCCAAATGCAATGTAGGGAAAGCGGTAAATTACATTACATATAGTAAAAGTAGCCCAAGCTCCCCCTGACTACAAGTTAGCCAATCTCACAACCACGTGCTCTCCCTTGAGAGCCTCAAACCTAGCCTTGTCTAGTGGCTTGGTGAAGATATCAGCCAACTGACGGTCGGTCTAAATAAACTGCAAGACTATATCTCCCTTCTCCACATGGTCTATAAGAAAGTGATATCTCAGGTCAATGTGCTTTGTTCTAGAATGCTGCACTGGTTTTTTGGCACATTTGATTGAACCAACCCAAAGTCCTTGAAGCTATGACAGAGCCAAACAACCTTGCTGCAACATGTCGCAGAGGCAACATACTCAGCCTCAGCAGTGGACTGCACAACACTCGACTGCTTCCTAGAGGACCGAGAAACAAGAGAAGTGCCAAGAAATTTGCAGGTGCTAGAAGTGCTCTTCCTGTCCATTCTACAGCCAGCAAAGTCTGCATCTAAGAAGCCTTTGAGAGATGACAGTGTATGCTATGTGATGTTGCGTGTGCCTATAGCCTCTACCCCCTCCCTTTATATAGTGTAGGGGGAGATAGAGTTACATGGTAGCACGTGATACACGGTACCTAATTCTGTTATGCCGTTACATGATATGCATGTATTGATCTCCTAATTACATGGAGCTTGATCATATCCTCGGGAACTTCCTTGGCACTCAAGTAAACCGTAGCCCGAGTAGTCCTTATCCAATCGGTCGACTCGGATCACCCCCCATTTGCTCCCATATGGACCTTCTAGAATATACCCGGGGTCCATGTAGTCCATAGTAACCCCCGAGTGCTTTACGATCGAGTCAGATGTCCAGCTGATTGGTTTCACCAATGTCTCCTGTAATCTGAAAAGAGATTGTAAAGAACTTAAGAAGTCTCAAGTTCTTATGTTGAAGCGACGCCCTGATTGGTAGTACCAAAATCCAGCTTCTTTTGGCCCATTAGGCACATCACCTCAACGAAAGAATTCGGCTACTTGACATCCACTCTCGCGTTTCGAAAGCAGCAATTGACCCAGCATGGGGCATGCCTTAAGCCACGCAATCACAGCTTCTGTCTTGCAGCATGCTGTAAATTAAGCGTTTCAAAACATATCAGCGTCAGATGCCTGGCCTTAACTTGTAAGAACCAGCACTCGGCCCAACGTGGGGCGCACCTTTCAACCGAGTGGTACCTGTCCCAACCAGAGAAGGATCAGTCATTGGCCCCTAGGGGCGTACCGATTGGATACAGTTTGGCCGAGAGGTATTCGTATCCGAGTAGCGATATACAACTGGCGACCTTAAAAAAGGCATACCTCCGAAACTGTATCCAAATTTGACCAACACCCAACCTTGAGCATGCAAAGCTGGCTAGTGACCCAACATGGGGTATGCCGTGAAATATTTTTAATTTTGGCGCTTCCGGTCATATGCCCTCCAGAGTGTACCGAGGCCGAATTAGGCTCGATGTTAACACAATGCCGCCGTCAGCGGCGTGTTAAGAATGCATGTTAAGGGGATCGCCCTTTGCTTTTTTGGCCCAAGCCCATTAAAGGGAAGGCGAAGAGTTTTCGCGCCCTTTTCACACACAGTCGGAGCAACATGAGCTTCCGCCGAGAAACGTTTCCGTATCTACTTCCGTCCCATCATCATGATGATTTTACTGTGTTCGAAACGGATTACAAGGCGCGCCCTTTGAACTTCTCTGTGTATAAAAGAAACCCAGATGCAGCGCATTGCTTCACATCTCATCTGCGAGTTTTTGAATCTCTCCCCTTTCTCCTTCTCGAGAGCAATGGATCCCTGGGAAGTTTCCTTCGCTGAGGAACACGCCCTTATCACCACCGCCACGGCTGCCGTAGCTGCCGAGTGGCAACGCTGGCGAAGAGATTACGCAGAACATACTGCCCAGAGGGCCATCAGAGTTCTGATCAGCGGTCATCCGCGACTATTCCCAGTGCGCACTCCTCTAAAGGACGCGCTCGTCTTCTCCATCCCCAACGTAAAGTGGCCTTCAGAATAATCTTTCTTTTTTTTGTTTCTTCTGCTTCCCTGCGAGCCAGCAACGAGTCCTAGCTCATTGTGCTGCGCCGCGGAAATATGTAATTAGGCCTAAGAGCCACTTCAATGGAAATCTTTTGGAAGTCCCATGTCAATCTTTAGCTCTAATCTCGAATCCGCAACCGACATTACTTCATCCGAGTAGTTATAACCGCGTGCTCTCAAACCGGCGCCCAACGCATATGCGAACCTCTCGGGAGAAACCACTCGGCCACCCAAGTGGTTACCCGAGCCCTCTCGAAAAGGCTGCATCCAGCGCTAGACAAAGGCCCGGCCCAGAATGCGACACGCAGCCTGTAGCGATAAATTAGGAATAGGGGAACGAAATTAGTTCACCTCGCCCACTTTTCACGCCAGTCTTTTAGTTCTTCCCATTGAACTCCGCCGCTACGGTTCTCCTCCGTCGCATCCCCTGCCGCCATGGTCCCCGATCTGCAATGGCTCCCCATCTCCCGTCGCTTCGAAGACAGCCAAGAGCGGCAAGGAGTGGATGAAGTCCATCACGACCGAGCGGAGGCTACAGAAGCTTGTCTCCATCGGCGTCCTCCCCTCCGAAGAATTCACTTCGTGGCGCGCCGCCGCCGGCGAGTTCTGCCCCACCCCTCGTTCTGACGAGGTAGTGGTCTTCGAGTCCTTCTTTCTTCGCGGCTTCGGCCTTCCCTGCTCTTTCTTCTTCCGAGGATTGTTGCATTTCTAAGGGATCGAGATTTCTCACTTGAACCCCAATTCTGTCTTTCAAATTGCGATCTTTATCCACATCTGTGAGGCTTGGGATCGCCCCTCATTTCGACCTCTTCAGATATCTCAATCTCCTTTAGCCTTTCCCCAACAAGACTTCTCCCAGAGCCGCAGGCGGCGCTGGATTCCAGCTGCGGGAAGGGGCTAGGAAATTTTATTTTGATCTTCCTTTGAGGACCTCCAACAAGGGCTGGCACTCAGAGTGGTTTTATTGTGCCAATTCTCCTTCCGTGCTTCCCTCATTTTTCGGAGAGTGCCCCATAGTCCATCCCTCCTGGTCTTCTCCTCTCACTGAGGGCGAAGGAAGCCAGGTAAAGGAACTTCTCGTTCTCCTCAACAGATTGAAATCTGCCGGGCTAACCAGCATCGGCGTTGTTTGGAACTACACCCTGCGCTGTGTCCAGCCCATCAAGGAGAGGGTGCATCTCGCCTTCGAGTACTCGGGGTCCCAAGATACCACTCGGGAAACCGAAGATCCAATTTCGTCTCAACCTAGCAGTGGTTTTTTGGAATGTCATCATAATCAATCTGACCTGATCCTTATGCAGGGGCGCGCGACATTCTTCTCCACTTACCCGGTCCCAGAGGCCCCAAGCCATAAGGAGGCACCGCGTAAGCGTCCTGCAGAGGACTCGGCTGATGTTCCTCTAACCAAGAAAGGCAAAGGGGTCGCTCCGAGGGAATCGGATGAAGACAACGATGAAGACGACGTACCGCTCCTGCGCCGCCGCCGCCCAACGCCAAGGCCATCTCCAGCTCCCGTCGGGCGATCAGCAAGCCCTCCGTCTCCCCAATCCGCTGGCCCAGAGGCCGCATCAGGGGCGAAAAAGCCCTCCGGCTCCAGCCCGAGTGATCCGGGCATTCGAATTGGAACCACATTTATCCTGTCACGAAGGTAATCCCCCGCAACTCTGTCTCTTCACGATTTGCAAAGGAAGCAGTGTCTTGAAAAGTCTTCGAATGTTTATAGAAAACCCGTGATGGATGATATGCGGAGCAAATGCGGCGCCAAGACGACAACTCCAGCACCTCCAAATCTGATCGCCAAGCCGAGCCCACGTCAGCAGAGGACCCGACTCAACGCGCAGCACCTCACCAAGATTCCGGTCCATCTCCTGCTACTGACCAATCCTTGCTGACGGAGAGGAAGATCCCGGCCCCGGCTCCGGAAAGCTCAGAACCGGAAATCGAGGAAATTCCTCGCCCCTCCGTCAAAGCCAACATTCCACCTCTCCGAGTAGAATGGAGGAAGGAGATGGAAGGCTACGAGGTCGATGATGAGAAGGAGGCCAAAGAGTGGGAGGTGTTAGAAAATATGGGAAGGGCTAATGCCGAGTTGTTCAAGGCAAAGCCCCTTCACGCCTTGAGTCCTCGCTTTGCACAAAAGAATCCTACTGATCCCCCCTTTTCCCATGCAGCGCAAGAAAGACAGATCTAGACAGAAATCCATGTGCTTGCAAAGAGCCATGGGCGAGCTATTTGACAACGCGTTATACGCGGTCAAGTCACAATACCGCGGCAGGATTGAGGAGCTTCAAAAGGAAAACACTGAACTCCGATTCCGCCATGTAAAAGAATCCAACACCATCCGAGGTAAGTATCCCCGAACAATACTAAACCCTTATGAAAAAAATGCTTCTTGGATGATAGTCTTTAAGGCTGGCCTTTGCATGAAGCATTGGAGGCGAGGCAGAAGACCATGGAGGAAGAGGTCTTCCAAGCCAGCACCCAAGCCGAGAGGTTGGCTAAAAAACTGGAAGGTAACTTTTCAAAATGTTAGTTCGTCATTATTACTCTCAGATCTCTCGGTGGTATTTAATCCTCACCCAGGCCTTTTTGTTGATGACCTTCTTTCCTCCTATTCTAAGGTTTATGTGGGGCTCATAGGTATGGAAATGCTGCCTACTTAGGTTGTATAATTTTGTAAAGTCAAAAATAGATCCTAGGGAATTTTGTACCACTTCGCATTCTGGTCATTAGAATAATAACGTCCAGGGATGAGGGAGAGAATGAACTCACGCCAAAGGAATGAAGAAACACAAGTGCAAGCGATAAGGGGTACTAATGAGTCCACCCCATCGGATCTTGTGTTTACGGAAAGGTCTACTTGACTTCTTTATTTGATTTGAGATCATTCCAGTCAGTACAGTAAGTACCGGGGTATGAAGAGTCCAAGAGAAGATCGTGCGAGGGCCCCACACGTCAGGCGAGCGATCAGTCCCCAGCGTGTGGGCGAGCTCCTCAGCGCGTCGGGCGAGGGCCCCACACGTCAGGCGGGCGATCAGGCCCCAGCGTGTGGACGAGCCCCTCAGCACGTCCGGCGAGGGACCCACACGTCAGGCGGGCGATCAGGCCCCAGCGTGTCGGCGAGCTCCTCAACGCGTCAGGCGAGGGCTCCACACGTCAGGCGGGCGATCAGGCCCCAGCGTGTGGGCGAGCTCCTCAGCGCGTCCGGCGAGGGCCCCACGTGTCAGGTGGGCGACCAGGCCCCAGCGTGTGGGCGAGCTCCTCGAAGGCCAAGCGAGGGTCCCGCATGTCAGGCGGGCGACCAGGCCCCAGCGTGCGGGGCAAACGCGGGACGCCCCCTCACTGGCAGGTGGGGCCCGCGCTACAAGAGGCGTTCCGAGGAGAGTCTTCGGGACGAAGGCTCTCCCTGCTGCGAAGGACGGGCGCATTAAATGCGACATCACGCGCGGACGGATCGAGGAAGAGATGAGTACCGCCACAGTGACCTCTGCGGGTCTGCTCAATTGTCACTATGGCTCTGCAGACTTGACCGGCAGAGAGGGAGTTTGGCCGGCGTCAGACTGGCCGCCCGCGTCAGGCAGCGCAAGCTGGGCCCCGCCTGTTATCTCACCGGCGTGTTCACACAGGTCAGAAGCCACTTGCGAAGCACGCGTGGGCGGCGCCGCTTGGCAGCGGCAGCACGCTTTCGTCTCTCCTGTCGTGTCTCTCAAATCTTATCAGTGTACTCTGCATACTGTGTAACCTACCCCCTTGGCTCTCTCCGCCAGCCCACGGCTTGTATAAAAGGGAAGGAGAGAGAAAGGAGGGGGGATCGATTCATTCTGTAAGCATTCTCATACAACCACACCACGAAAAGAGCTAAGGCTCGGCAGGATTAGGACTATTACCCGCAGGGGGGTCCGAACCTGGGTAATCTCTGCGTGTCGCTCCTTGCCGCGTCCGACGCTTGAATCGAATCGAGCTCGGCTGATCGGCTAGCAGTTTAGAAAATCTGATAGGGGTGTGATCCGCAGTGGTTAAGCGGGGAACACGCCGTCAGTGGCGCGCCAGGTAGGAGAGCGCTAGCATCAGTTCGAGTTCTTCGACCTCTCTTCAGGCGGCAATGGCGGATCAGCAGTCCGTGGCCGACAAGGAAGCGGTCGCCAGAGCCACGGCCGCGGCTTCGGCTGCGGCAATGGCGGTGGATCAGCCGGGGCGGCAGTCTCCCGCCTTGGGCCGGCGCCCTGGCGGAGGGCAGCCGTCCCAGTCTGGCTAGGCGACGCCTGGCCATGGAGGAGTGCTCTCCGACACAAAACCTCTATGCGGCCAGGGCCCTGCTAGACAACCCGTCGCGGTAACTCCGGACTCCCCCGCGGCGCCATGGCTGACCAGTTTGGTCCGCTACGTCGATGCCACCGCGGCGGTAGTGCAAGCTCCGGGAGGCGCGGGAACCGGCGTTTCCGCTTCCTCGCGTTCCTTCGTTTCTCCGCATCCTTCCCGCGGAACCCTTGGCGGGAGGGAGCGGGGCCAAGACAGCAGCAGCCAGGCAACTCCTTCGGGGGACCAGCAAGGCAGGCGTGGCTGTGGGCCGGATCTCCGGGCCCACTTGGAAGACCGCCACCTGCGACATGGAGAAGACCTGCGTGACAAGCTCCGCCGGCGGCACAGCCGAGAGCACGACCGCGCTATCACTGCCACCCGCGGGGGCCAGGAGGAGGGTTCCCGCGACGCCGCCCCGGCCAGCGAAGGCGACGCTTCCTCGGCGCAGCCTAGACGCCGAGGGCGGCGGGACGGGGGCCGCGTGCAGGAGCAGGAAGCTCCAGACGTCGGTTGCCGTGCCTTTTCGAAGGAGCTGCGCCGCGTCCAGTGGCCGGAGAGGTTCCGACCGGCCCCCATCGAGAAATACGACGGCTCCACCAACCCCGACGAGTGCCTGCAGATCTAAACTACGGTGATGCAGCCGACT
>SPJY01002262.1:0-16381 GCA_005191435.1 Raddia distichophylla | reverse complement strand
CTTTTTTGAATATCCGATTTCTGCCAATTTTGGGTGTCAACAGTTACCTGGTGCTTTCCTGCACGCGGCATGGCGGAAGCCAGTGCTTCCGCCGTGGGAGGTGGCGGAAGCCTGGTTTCGGCCATGCCACATGGCGGAAGCGCTGTTTCCTCCGTCCCCAGTGGCGGAAGCCGTGCCACACGGCGGAAACTAGATCAATTTCATCAATCCAGCTAGCTCCGACATATTTTTCTAATTTCCATTTAAATGTATATTATTAAACCAATTTTTCCTAGAGTTGCTGATGCTATGGGCCACATATCAACCGGAGGTGGTGCGAGCTTGGAATTGTTGTAACCTTCTTGGAGTAGCAGCAAGCCAGCACTCGATCGTAAAGTGAATGGTCTGTAGAGTTTTTTGTGTTGTTCGGATGACCAACAGAATTTGTTTTTACAAACATTATAAACAATACTTGTATTGACTCATGAAAAAATAATTTCTTGTGCTTATATGCAAGAGCTTGGTAAGGATGTACGTCCCTCCCGCGCCCGCATACATTATACGAAGTTATACGACCCAACCCAACACACACACCCCACACGCGCACACATTTTAGCAAAGCATCTGGCATTTTAGGACATGTCTAATGACAACATAAATTAGATTGATCTAGTATTGTAGCAAACATAATAGAAGAGAAAAAAAATATAGATGAATAATAAAAAAATAAATAGTGATTGGATAGATCTAACTTAGGTTACCATTAAAGATACGCCCAGTGGTTGCATTGTCTAGCTGTATAAAACAGCTTAGGTTGCGCTGCTGAAGCTTTCCAACCATAACATTTTAGCTGTTTAGCCGCAGATGTACTAAATATGGCCAGACAGCCAGCTAGGTGCTTAAAGCATCGCCAACAGGTATCCTAAAATATTATTGCGGACAGTCTTAGTGTCTATAACAATCCAGCAGAGTCTCTATCTCAGTCTCTAAATTTAGGGGCTGTTTGGTTGTTCGAACTATCTCAGCCTGGCTCGTATGAGTCAACCAGGCTGAGATGAGCCTGGCTGAAGAGATGCGAGTGATGTTGTTTGGTTACCCTGCATCTGTTGAGCCAGGCTGCGCAGAGATTTTGTTTGGTTGACCATACAGGTTAGGGTGGGATATACAAATTCAAGAGAAGGGCAAACAAATCTTTACAAATAAATTCTAGAAAATCTCGAAATTTAAAACGAAAATAAAAAATTTTAAAACTAACAATAGATAATCAAAAATTTTAAAACTTCGTATAGCATACATTATACGAAGTTATACGAGCCCGCCGCGGCGCCGCCACACGCACGACGCACTAGGAGGCCAGGCCACCGGCCGCCAGCCGCACGGCGGCACGGGCGCACGGCCTCCCAGTCCCAGCCGCCCGCCGCCACACCCACAGAGGCCCGCCGAGCCGACACCCACAGAGGCCCGCCTGCCGCCACACCTAGTCCTAGTCCCAGCCGAGCCGCCACGCCCACAGAGGCCCGCCGCCACCGCGCGCCTGTCATGGCGGCGCCTGAAGGAACCCTGCAGACCACCGACGCTGATTTCTCTTAATTTGCATCTAAAAATGTGCAATTTCTGCTGTTAGAAAGCTATGTCTTTCGGGGATTATACGGGGATGGGGTCCCCGTCGGGTGTGATATCCCCGTTCGGGGACGGGGACGGGGAAAATTGATCCCCGCGAGCGGGGACGGGGATTGGAACGGGAGAATTATTTCTAGCCAGGGGACAGAACGGGATTGGAACGGGAGAATTTTTTCTAGCCGGGGGAGAGAACGTTCTGCTGATCCCCGGCGGGGCTAGCCCCGTTGCCATCCCTAGCCTTGGCGACCGAGATCCCCTGCCGTAGCTACCGGCCACTGCTAGGTGAGTCTAGGGCCCACCTGCAGTGGCCATAACTGCACATGCAGTTACGACATGACAGAGGATCCCAATTGGTGCCTTGTTGCTCTGCACATGCTTTTTTTTCTTGCATTTTTCTCCTACTTTGAATAAATCGACAATGCTCCTACCATTTGGTTAAAAAGGATTAAGTCCAAAAACGTTGTTGCAAACAGGAGAGCATGTCTGTTCTTCACAGTCACCAGACATCACATGTTCACACAACAGATTACCTAGAGGTCAAAGACAATATAACCGCACGTCCTATTAAGAGCCGATTGACGCCAGATGATAGGGATGACCAATGAAGGCAAAAAGAAACAGACACCAGCCGCCATCGTCAAGGCGCTCCCATCAACAAATCATTCGAAACAAGCGGGCTCCTCGCCATAGAGATACATACACTGTAGAAAGCTGTTGATTCGGAATGAAAAAAGCTGGCTACCACGGAGGAAGTGCATTACCCTTTCTACCTGTCAACAAGCAAATCAAAATGACATTTCAGACAAGGGGGCAGCATGTCATCAAAATGACATAGTGCATTTCTGATTTGGCAGCACCGCAGCAACAATTTGTACCACACAACCAAGTAGTCCACTTAAACCCACTACAGTCCACAGCTTATATATGTTGCATGAGTTATATTGGCCTTAACATCCTATTCAGCTCAATTTCCTGATTCATATGGTTTTTCTCCGCAATGAAAAATTACCAATGCATTATGTATGTATATTTGACTATATTGTAAATTAGACAGACCAGAGGATTATAGACTCATAGCACAATGACCATACACAGCACTCCCCGTCCCACATCATCGTGATCATGACTCAAATTTAGAAATGACACTTGATATATGATTTGTGAATCCTACTATATTAAAAATGAACAAAAATATGGAGATAGGGGAATAAGAGTCCGCAATAAGTTTCATCCAAACCTTGATGGCAACTAAGGAAAACTACAACACTCAAGTTAACCTGGCTGTTATAATGGATAAGTCATCGTGCAGAACCTCTTTCATAAAGGTTGAAGGATATGACCAAATATACCTAGTGGGCTAATGGGATCACTTATTGAGCTTTTCTTTAAAGATCCTCATCTTCCTGAATTGTTGATGCCGTCTTATGGTTTGCCCTAATATCACATCCGCCTTATGGAAAAAGAGACTCGTTGCACAATGTTTTCCCAAACAGAAAATAGATGTTCATATTTCACCACTCCTACCAAAACTTTTTTATTGAAAATTTCAAAGCATATTTGGCACACTAGGTATCAAAAATTGAAAGAAACCTTTAGTGCCAATCTCACTATATTCTCTTCCTCTCCTAACAAAGACACTAATTGCAAATGTCCATTAGAGCATGTTCCATCCCAGTGACTATTATTTTCTAATATAAACATGGTAATGCAATTAGTCTTATACAATTCTGAAATGGCATACAGTTTCTCTAGAACAAGTTTACTTAACATCAATTCTACACTTTTTTTGGAGAAATTTTCTCATTTGCCGCAAAGTACTTTCACTTTGCTCATATGCCCCAAAGTACTTGAGCCCGTTGTTATTTTTTCCTTTTTTTTTTTTGAATATTTGGTCATATTTTGGCAATCCAAAGAGATGGAAAGACAATAGTTCCCTCCCTCACTCTATAGCTTAAATGATCCAACAACAAATGGTTTGGGCTCTGAAATGATCAACTCGACACTTCAGTAGCCGCATAACCATATCAACTATTGCAAATTACATTCAATAATATTTTGACTTTGAGCAACTCTACGTATTATAAAAAATTTTGAACAATGGATTTGGAATAGAATCTGCCTTGCATTACATTTTTTAGGATCAACAAATGGATAGTTTTCTATCTTTTCAGAGGTTGAGTAAGCACCACTTAAAATATTAAGCAGGAAGGTGACTGCTTTGATTTTTAGGCAATTGACTGACTGCATCATGGCAACCACAATAGAAGCATTCTTGTGGGAAAACAACTAAACATGGTTAATCAACTAACCTAATTACTCTTGTTGTGTTATTTTTGCAAACTACAAAGAGAATTGACTATAATTATATAAAACAAGAACGCTACATCGAAGTCTGTCAAGTCCTCTTAGTGGAATTTGTTGTTGGATCACTTAATAGCCCAAACCATTTGTTGCTGGATCATTTAAACTATTGAGGGAGGAAGGGGTAGGCTTGGATTTTTATCTCTTTGGATTGCCAAAAGATGACAAAATATTCAATAAAGGACAAAAAAGCAATTGGCTCAAGTAATTCGGGACATATGAGCAAAGTCAAAGTACTTTGGGGCAAATGAGCAATTGGCAAAGGACTTTGGGACAAATGAGCAAATTTTTCTTTTTTACCCAAGTGAAATTAGACATTAAACCCTGGATTGATAGAATATGGCACGGAGCAAAAAACCAACCACACTACTAAACTCCACCCTTCAACCATTAAATGAGCAATAATAGGCCACGGATCCTAACATAAATTGCATGATTGCAAGGTATGCAACGACATCATTTTGCAGAAGAAAGAGATTTCTTTACACATCTCAGCTCCATTCCATAGGCTGGTCCATAGTCCATAGTGAGATTATTACTTACAGATTACAAGCTATTACAATAAACTAGAAACAAGAACAAAAATAAATCCTAGTAAAACCAGACTCTTCTTTAGAGCAGGATTTCAAGTTTCCAGCAAGCAATTATGGAGCAACAGGTGAGAAGAGCAGCTTACCCTTCACTGATGCGCCAAATTCACAGGTTTTCCATCTGTATATTGCTCTTGAGTGGCACATACTCGCCAAGGTACCCGCCAAGGTGCTCATACAGCGCGCTCCTATCAATCTGCTGGTTGTGGAAGGCCTTGCAGGCGTAGTAGAACACGCTTTGCACGAGCAACCCCAACAAATTCACACATACGAGAACTGAGACCAGCACGGCACCGACAAGCATCCGTCCGGGCAACCTCAGGTCGAAGCTCCCCTCCTCGCCTCGCCCCTTCACGACGGCTGCACGGAAGAGCGCCGCGGTAACACCGCAGACGGCAAAGTAGGAAACAACGAGCACGGCGGCCGTGCGGGTGCGCCCTTGCAAGAGTTGCCTGCTTTTCGCCATGGCGGCGAGCCCGCAGAGAGGCTCGAGGACGGAGATGACGCTGGCGAGGTGCCATAGCGCGGAGATGTAGACGTGGATCGCGAGGAAGACGGCGACGACGACGACGAGGAGGAGGACAAAGGAGAGGGAGGGCGGAGATGAAGATGTGGAATTGGGGAAGAAGACGATGAGGAGGAGGAGGACAGTGAGGGCGAAGGCGAGGTGGTAGGCGAGCATGATGAGGGAGACCCAGAGGAAGGTGCGGAGGAGGCGCGGCAGGATGGGCGGCAGCGCGGCGAGGGAAGATCCGATGGAGGCGGGCTTGGCGGCGTAGAGCGACGCGACGGTGAAGACGGCGGCGGCGGTGGAGAGGAGGGAGAAGGTGAAGAGGAAGATGAGGTAGAGGAACTGGTAGGCGAAGAGCCTGAGCCATTGGGCGGAGGTGGAGGAGTCGGAGCCGGTGCTCTGGAGGCGGAGGAGGATGGGGTGGGTGAAGATGGAGTGGGCGAGCACGGCGAAGGAGAGCGGGAAGACGAGGCAGGCGGTGAGCAGCGCGAAGGTGCGCGGCGCGGCGCGCGGGATGGAGGCGGAGACGCGGACGAGGTCGGCCGCGCCCAGCGCCGCCAGGTCGCGCGTCGCCAGCTCCATCGGCGGCGGTGTGTGGGGGAGGAAAGCACGGGCTCAACTCAAACCAACCTCTCAGATGGGGGAGGGGAAAGCCGGAAGAGAGGCTTTCGGTGAGGTTGGCAACAATGGGCAATGGCGAGAGGTTTGGGTGGGACCCACCGCGCGTTGCCCATGCGGCCATGCCGTCGGGCCGTGGCGATGCCGATGCGGGCATCTCGTTGAGGGCACGATTCCGATGCGGCCGTGGCGCACCGCGTGTCGAGCGTGAGGCGTCCGTGGATCACGTGGCCACGATGCGCCAAAAGCTACCGACTCCGGACCGACGAAGCCTGCTGGTGTGTAGACCTGGCCAAACGGGCTTGCCTAGCGGGCCAGCCCGAGAAACACGAGAATGTCCTTCAGCCCAGCACGGCACAGCCATTATATTAACGGGCAGGGACAGTATGTTCAGTGGGCTAAGTCGGAAGATGAGCTAGCTGAGCTCAAATCAGTTGGGTATAGTGCTGAATAAGGTGACTGAATGAATAAGTTTAAATCACTTTAAACATGTTGTGGCAAGGATACGCGACAGCCAGGCCCTAACCATTATCCACCATTAGTGGAGCTGTGTTGTAAGGGGAACGGCGAGGGATTGATGAGACGATGAGGGCCCTAGTATCATTAGAAGGCGATTGGTGGTGGCTGATGGATCTAGCGGCAAGAGAGTCGCCAAAGACTAGTGGTGGCTGGCGGATCCGGCAACAAGAGAGCCGCCGAAGATGGGGTAGGAAGACAACAAAACGAACCTTGTTGGAGAAGAAA
Source organism: Raddia distichophylla (assembly GCA_005191435.1). NCBI lineage: Eukaryota > Viridiplantae > Streptophyta > Magnoliopsida > Poales > Poaceae > Raddia > Raddia distichophylla. Next base: position 9,958 of record SPJY01002262.1, on the reverse strand, counting down.
CGGTGGGCAAGGAGGAGATGCACAAATGCATCTAAAGGAGGAGCACAAACAAATAAGATGGGGGAGCCGAGATTGGGGGAGGACAATGGATGCGGAGGGAGGAGCTAGGGCTTTCTTTTTATTGCTTGGAGAGAGATGGATTATTGGATCTCAACGATCAGAGATTGAAATTTTGACTGCCAACTAGTTAGCCCCTTTTTTATAAAATAATCTTTCAAAGACTTAAAAATAAGATTAATGAAGCACATCAGCTTTTAGAAATAGACTATATCTCTAGGAGTTCAGTTTAACATTAACATTTATCTTACTTCACCAAAACCATCTTATTTATTTAGCTTATTAAAGCTCAGTCAAATTAGTCATTATCTCAATCACTCCGAGCATGCCCATCATATGGACGGATCCATTCCTCGTGCATCTATCACACCAGATTGTCACTTAAATGCACCATGACATTTTAATTCATTTTCACATTTCTGGTAGAAGAATCACCACTTCTCGTTGAGGGCCTGATTACATAGAATATACCACAAATTTTAATTGCACAGCTGATGTCACTCAGCAAACTACAAGCAAGGGAATGTAAAATGAAGAAATGCTGCAGGAACAAATTCTGCTCTCTTGGCGCGACGCAAAAAATTGGTATATATATCTGTCATGGGCTGTCTAAAAACAACACCTATTCTGCTATTCATGATTCCCATTGTACACATAGTTCTATGGCAATATGATACTTTGTATATATATCCGGTCGAAGACAACCAGAAACACCAAATTCAAATTGCGGCCAATAGCTATTGTTTTGTGTCTTCACGGCAGAATGCCTATTGTTTCTGTGTCTTCACGGCAGACACCGATATGTATTCGTTCAACAGTCTCTTATATTGTGCGTTTGCATGCTCAATACAGAGCCGTAGCTTCTTTTCCTGTTCATACACAGAAATGAAGCTAATCAGTTTCATCAGCAGAAGTGACATTTTCGGTAAAAAAAAACACTAATGTAGCCATGACAGTACGAATACCAAAATTACCTTAAGTAAAAGCTCCTTCTCTGCAATCTCAAAATTCAAGCACCTGCAAATGAATCAAAGCAAATCCCTACAACTTTAGGACAAAATTACAAAATGATGAAACAGAAGCAAATTGTTGTCGGACTTACTCATCCTGCAGCATCTTATTCTCTAGCTCCAAGAAGGATAATTCCTTAAGATCTCGTTCTTCCGTATGTTGGCACACCTGTGGCGCGCATTCAATGGCATTAGCTTTCAATAGAATAAATAGATTTTACATCAGATCGAAGGCTCATTCTCCAAGAAAACAAAATCTAGTGGCATGATCACTCACATTTGTAAATTATTAATCAAAGAACTACTGTAAGTGAAGAACATCTCTGTTAGGAATTTAAGATGTCACATAATTAATGCGCTGATGTAGTAACATGCACTACTAACCTGATGGCTTGAGCCTTCGGTGGGGTTCTCGCCCGCGATATTATCTGTAATCTGTCTTTTACGTGAATCCGTCTCAGCAAAGGTCTCATTTTTCCTTTTCCTTGCCTCTGCTGAATCGGCGGAAGGTGGTGCCACAGGAGGTGAGCTCCCCTGGCCGATTTGCACGATGCGCATGCCTGATGGGGGTGCTCTTGTAGCACCAGTGCTTGTTCCCGCCGGCCCTGCGCGAAGAGTAGGAGCAAAAGAGATTGGAGTTGCATACGAGGGATTGTCGCGGGAGTTGGGCCCCGAAGGCAAGGGACTGTCGCGGGAGTTGGTGGGTCCCGAAGGCACGGCCAAACGAATCGGAGCGGTTGCATTCCAATTCGACGGTTCAGCAACGGTGGTGACCGCTCTCGGAATCGGAAGCGCCGCGGGATGAGCTGAAGCAGCTGGGCGTGGCGCTTTGTGGTATCCAATCAGGTGGCAGTGTAAATCCCTGAGGAGTGGAGGGAGACAGGTGGTGAAACATTGCGTTACCGACCGATGAAGGAAGTAACTAACTGACATTGGTCGATTTAGACGGAACGGGGAGTGGAAATAGTAGTTAATTACCAGTACTCGTTCGTCATTTCTTTGAGGCGGGTCATTAGCTTCTGATACAGGCGTGACTTCTCAAAATCTTGCTTGTCATGGGTGGGCTTGATAAAGTCTGCCTCCAGTACTCCGGCCACGGATCTACCTTTACTGCTTGCAGAGCTCAAAACTTGATGAAAAGGCTGAACCACACAGTTTGTTTAAGAAAAAATTTGTTTAGAGGATCACCAGTATGTTATTAAAGCTTACTTCGATTTCCATGGCTACAAATTATCACAACATTTAGGACATATTAAAAAAAAAATGCTACAGTAATACGCAACGGTACAATATGCTGAAAAGAACAAGGCCTAAAGCATCTTCAAGCAAAGAAAATGCAAACGAGTCAGGTGCTCACCAATATAAGGCGGTTCTTATGGTAGATATTAAATCCATGCACACTTATTGTAGGAGCACCATGCAAAAATCCTATGCTTGTAACAACTTCAGTCTACAAAGTGGATGCAAGATAAGATTAGAACGTAAACACCGGAGAAAAATCAAATATCGAATAAATCGTGAATGGTTACTGCATTAGAAATTCTGTCGATCATGTAGTTACAGTAAGTGACATGCTAATGTTGGTGAACGTGCGTTCGAGACAAACCTCCTTTCCAGAAACCTCCTTTTCAAAAAGTTGTGGTTTGTAAAAGATGCATTGAGGATATCTGAGGTCCGAAGCAATGCTATGACGCTTAACTTCTTGTCCCCGAAGTATAATCTTGAAATACCCCGGTAGCTGCAAATACAAGACAGAAGAATATACCTGCAAAAGGCTAATCATTAACCAACTGCACGAGTATATTATCTACAAATGGTCAACCGTGTGACACTCACCCTAAGAGAGTAGCGCAGTTGATTTGCCAGATGATTTTGGTTCATTCTTTTTACAGTATCATTTGTTCCTACGGGCTTCGGTGCACCGCTAATCATGATATCCTGAATCAAACAATCAACAAAAAATATGAAGAGTCTATCATATCAGAAAGACAGAAACAAGGTGCACAAAAGGCAAAGAGACTTGCACTCTGACTCTGATCTCTGACATTGTGCAAAGCAGACCAAGAGAGTGGAATAATATGGGAAAAAGAATATACTAGATAATGGAAAAATATATCATTTATGTATTCCACGAGAAGAGAGTAAACTTCAAATTTCAGCGCAAACAATTAACTGTGCCAAGTCAATCAATAAATAATACATCCCATCAGTGTTGTAGCAGCACATAGTGCATACCTCCTTGGTGCCAAAGTCTAGCTCTAAATCACCATCATCATTGGACCAAAGATTAAACACTACAATCTTTGTGCCATGCGGGCCAACGTCATTGAACTGTTCCTCAACAATAAAATTTAAACCATTAGCACACTAAATTACTGATATATTGCTAGTAAGTAGCAGCTACTAAATGAGATTGTGCTAACTACATTTAATTGTGTCATTTGCAACTTCAATATATTTTCATAACAAGTATGTTATATAATTCATTTAAAGACAACGTATTCAGTGCAAATATTCATTGAGTGCCAACATGCTAACAACAGATTTCGGTCATCAGATCCATGAGGAACGTTTCAGATATAGTAAGGTGAAAGCCTTTTTTCTCACTTAAACACTTCCACGAAAAACCATAGACTTTTAAGTGAGAAAGGGGTTTTCACCTCTTCAAATCTGAGCCGTTTCTTATGAATCTAATGATCCAGATATGTTGTTAGCATGTTAGCACCCAATAGACATTAGCACTAGATGTGTTACCTCATTTAAATCGCACGTATGTAGTCATATTTTTAGTTCTATCTTTGAACGATCTAAAGTTCTCATTTTTAGTGGCATAATTATTTCCTTTTCAAGGGTATAACTTAAAGATTGAAAACATATGAAATATTTCAAAAAAATATGTAGTTCTACAAATAGAAGGCACATCTATCATACATTCTGCATCAGCTCTTCTTCTGTTGCAAAAGGGGACCATTTCAACAACACCGACAGATTTGAGGAGAACTGATCTGGAGCATGAAGCTGATATAATTCAGTTTCTCCTGTAAATAAATTGTATTTGTAATTCACCTAATAAAAAAAAACTACCATCAGATATTATCACAGTACAACCGTTCAACATGGATAAGCGACGTGTTTGTGTTACAAGGAAAGTTCAGTTGGCACAGGATACCATGGGAACAATAACATCCTTCTGATCAGTCTCCGTAAGGAAAGTGTAAGAGAGAAGACCAATGGATTGTGTAGGCTCCCTGAAAACAAAAAGTTGTTTGTTATTTCTTCTAACAAATTGGTAAGGCGGAAATAGAAGTTAGGGTAGACCTGCTCTTCATGCAGCGAGTGAAGACGATAACATCTGCCCCTAGCCGCATTGTGCTAGTTTTGAATCCGTTTCCATCTAACCACGAAACCAAATGTCCATACATTAATTATCATATAGTTTTGGAGAGAGCATAAGGTGTAAAACTAGGCTGGTAGAACATACATTGTCCGATTGAAGAGCCTGACTGTTTATCAGAAAATCCAAAGCTAAGGCAACGCCTCAAAGAAGCAGGATCCATGCCTCCGCCATCATCTATATGACAATCAACAAATATGTATGCACTCCTTTAGTTCCATATTTATGATGTGGGACACTGATTTTCTAATGCAATACAACTTTAGGGAAAACATTGATTGAGCAATCTAGTTCAGATAAACTCAATCATAAAATGCTGTGAAAGGATATGATAATGAAATCTTCATTTGAGTTCATTATCCGGGATTGGATATAACTCAAGTTGAACTGTTTATTGGTATACTTAATTGTCAATTTATATTGTCTGAACAATATCTTTTACTGTTCCAACATAAGTTAGCACGGGTCATTATTATAGTAATCAAAACCTTGAACGAGTAAAGCCGGCGAACCGCTCCGGACGTCAACGATTTTGTCCACCACAATTCTGGTAGCTCCACTTTTTATCTGCCTCAACAAAATATACAATCAGACATGCATATATTTTATCCCAAAGTATATATATCAGGAAAAATTCGTTGTGCAATGCATCACTGGAGCGTAATTTATCATAGATAAGTTACCTCATCGACTGCATTATCCAGTAATTCTGCCACGGCTGCCAAAGAAAAAACAAGAACAAACAAAGCGTGAGCACGTGCAAATTCAGTTTTGAGTGGTGCATAAACAGTACGGTGGCCTACGTGATCTTTCTTACCTCCGAACGGCCATTTGTGGGAAGTCGCGTTGGAGTGCAGGAATTTGGGGTGTACGCACAAACGATTCTGCCCATCTGTTACGAAGAGCAAGAAGCCCAGAACCACGGGTAAATTATGGCTGATAAATAAGGAAGGGAACAGATTTTATACGGCATTAATGATCAGAGCGCGGCCGCGCGGGGGCGGGGGGCGTACTCGTGGGCGGCGGCGGCGGCGGCGCGGAGCTCCCGCCGGCCGCGTCGTAATCACCGGCGTTCCAGAACTTCCTGCTGATCCTCGGGGCGGAGCAGGAAGAGCGGCTAGTCGAAGCGGCGTCGACCCTCGTCTCGTCGCCGCGGCTCTGGTAACCGCCGCCTCTCGGCAACTCGGATGCGCGGGAAGTCGAAGCGGCGTCGGCCTTGGCCCTCGTCTCGTCGCGGCGGCTCTGGTAACCGCCGCCTTTCGGCAACTCGGGCGCGGGGCGGTTCAGGACGCAGGGTGCTCGCTGCTCGTCTGCGACGACCCGCGCGCCGCGCTCCAATCGCGGCGGCGGCGGCGGCGGCGCGCTAGCCCGCTTGTAGAGGCCTTGTCCGTGGGTGATCGGGGAGAGGAAGAGGAAGGGCTTCCTATCTTCCTCTACCGCCGCCATGGGGTCCGCTGCTGCGGTTCGTCGATTCCTATTCATGAGCGATTAATGATGAGAGTGGTGCAGTTGCAAGATTACCGATGGTAATTATGTAGATTAAGAATACCAAAAGAGGAAAGGTCGGATCTTAATGAAGTTGTGTATAGGAAAGCAAAATAATAGATTTATTCAGAGTAGATTTCAAGAAAAGACAAATATTTTTTAAAGAACTAATAGCATTTGTAGTACTCCCTCTGTTTTTTCTATATAAGAAAAATTCTCCTCTATTTCAATTTTATTTTTAAGGATACATTATGCAAGCTAGGTCATGTATTCGTATTTTGATTTATGATTAACCCTCTGTATTTAAAGCATTTGCAAAGTGTTTATTAATTGGTATCCAATCAAGCTAATAGATATTCCCTCCATCCCAAAATATAAAGCGTAGTTTGACTTAAAAAAATTCAAACTTAGTAAACCTTGACTACAAATTAATCAAATTATATGCATCGTTAGCATACAAAAGTTGTACCAATATGTTCTTATTTCAAAATGATTTTGATACATTAATATTCTCTTTATATAAATTCATAATATATAATAGAGAAATTTAACGATCAAAATCAATCTTAAAAGACTTTCTCGAAGTCAAAATACGCCTTATATTTTAGGAATGGAGGAAGTATTTTATTATAATCCATATTGCCATGCTATCTTCTTATTTTCCTCCGTTTCAATTTAAAATCTCCTCCACAACAATTAATTTATCTATTCAGTGTGATTTATTCTCTCTACTCACTGTTGCTAATTATATCTCTTAAAATTTAGATGATATATAAACTAATTTCTTTTTAAGAAAATATATTTTCTCTATTTCTATTTGACGGCCCATGCATCATACGAATGAAGTCACGTATTGATATTTGGATTTATCATGATTTTATGATTAATGCTATGTATTCAAAGCGTTTACAAAATATTTATTGTTGCCTCTCATTTCATAAGTTGGGTTTCATCTATTAATTATTTTCTAATTTTTATTCTATTTCACGATGAATGCTATATTTATATTTTCTTCATTTGGATTGAATATTGTTTCATCATGATTAATTCGTTGTATTGGTTATGGAACTGTGATTTCTCTCTCTACAAATTTGCTCTTAGTAGTACTGTTTCGTCCAAATAGCCACCTTGTCATATTACTCCTCTCCCATATATAAGTAGGTGTCTGTGGCTTCACATTGCATGCTACATACCTTACAAACACTATTATTCACTGCACAATTGTATTTCAGCGTGCAAACTTGGCAATCTCTCCTTTTAATTTGTTCTTCATACATCGTTAGTTGTCGGTGTTTACGAATTTATCTTCTTACCATGCGACCATATGAAGATCGTGTTTCTAGTTTCTAGTTATGCGTCTGACTATTTTTCATTACTAGATGTTGGCGTGGTTAGGGAATGTCCAATGCAACACATAAATTGCCCTCATTTGTAGCCCAAATCACTATAGCAGTAGGGTGGAGAGGAAAATATAAGAGGAAAATGTAAAGAGGGATAGGGTAATGATTAAAAAGTGGATAAAAAGTGATGAGATAGGGGAAAATGTGGGTTGCATTGGACATTCCCTTACAAACGGTCCGGTCCTTTGAATCACTCATATGTTGGGCGAGAACTAGCTTTGTTGAATGGGAGGTAGTTTAGTCTTATATCAATCTGTTTGTCGGTCCTTCAAACTAATGTTTCATACCTTGTTTGCTTAGCAATTATCAGGGGACAATAAATCTAGCGCAAATGTTCATTGGATGCTAACAATACTAACAACAAATATGAAAAGGTGGAAGCCCATGCTTCCACCTCTCTAGAGCCGCTCCTCGTGAATCTGATGGGTCAGATCTGTTGTTAACATGTTATCACACAATAAACATTTGCACTGAATACGTGCCCATTATCAGAAATCAAATCATATTTGTTAAGGTCCATGAAAATTTGTTCAATGACAACATGGATGAACTGTTGGAGGAGGAGAGGTCACACTACATCTATGCACACAATAATATTAACCATCATGTCTGCTAGAAGGCATAGCAACAATTTGGCAAAATTTCTTCCTTTTGATCAATAGATGGCAGCTCTTCTGTCCTTTGCTTAGAAAACGATTTGGCAAAAAAAAAACGACAGTGCAAATTACATGGACCTCATGGAAACGATGCATGTTGTTGCTACCGCTTCTATGAAAAGGGCTTTCCAAGGGGACGTGTAGGATTGTAGGCGCTAATTACCTCATAATCTGATATCTAATATACTTGACCAGCGGAATTAATTATGTAAAAACAGTAATTAAGAAAGACCATAAGCAAACTAATCTGAAAATTAAACCAAGAACGAGAAAAATCACATACCAGAAAGAACATATATGGTTCCTTTACATTGAAGCACAAATTCCCTCAAAATCTCCTCTAATTTCTCTCTAATCACCTTTAATCTACTCTGGAATTTTCGTTAATTTCGTAGCCGTCGTTGACCTTCTAAAACCCTAAAACTCGTCTAAATCCGAGACCCCTCGGGTCTATATATACGAAGAAACTGAATCTGGGCCTCCATGCATCACTGGGCCTCCTGCCGGCTTCACCACGCGCCTGGCCGCCTAGCTGCGCTGCTTCTGCAGTTGCCGGCGCTGGCCTGCTTGCTGCCCACATAGCCCACTGCTCGCATACGTAGCGTCCGTCCCGTTCGCGCTTAGGATGCTTCTGGCCCAGCCTGGCCCAACTCATCCTCCGCAGGCCTGAGCACAGCCCATGTCCTCCCGCGCCATGCTGCACGCCTGCACCTGAACACGCCAGACACAAATGCACGCACCCAACGCAACGCACACAGCTAGCTAGCTACAGGCGCCCATGTGGCCATTAGCTAGCCACTAATCACCGCCATTAATGTCATTCCTTTTTTCTTTCCTTTATTTTCTTTTTCACTATTGCTCATAGAAAAATATTAGTCCAAAAAAATCAGTCCAAAATAAATCACAAAATTATTTCTCACCACATTAACTTTTGGCAAATCACCTAATCATAAAAATATATCAATCAACAGGACATACTCATGCGTCGTCATCGGGCAAGAAGCCAGTGGTTCAAAGAGCTCCACATACCAATCACAAGAAGAAGGTGACAATGAATTTTTACCTCCAAATATTGATGTTATTGAGGTCGATTAGGAGGAGACCCTAAAGGAGTGTTGCATGTTTTAGTTGGTCATGAAATAAACTAATTTCCACATTTTAGTTTCAATTTTTTTAATAATATATATTTCCAAATTAATAATGGCAATGGAGACGTGAATAAAGTTAATATTTTAATATGCATGCTCTATTCTAGAGTATTTTGCTAATGTTTTCATGGCAGCATAGTTTGTTTGGCCTGCACAAGAGCTGTTTATTTGGCCTCATTGGAGAGAAATTTAAAAGGATAGCTCCACATGTTGCTTGATGAAATCAACTTGAATGAATGTGATCCAATCCCAAAAACAATAAAGCTTTTGAATAAGCATGGAATAAAGCGGCTTGATAAGAGCCAATACCTAGAGCAACATCATACACTATGCCAAAACAGGACAAATTTACCTCCTCATCTGTGTCGGTTCACTTTTAACCGGCACAAATGAGGTCTTCTGTGTCGGTTCGTAAGAAGGCAGCCGGGTGATCACTTCTGCGCCATGCATCTGTGTCGGTTCAATTCTAACCAACACTGATATACCACCCATCAGTGTCGGTTCGTAGCATGAACCGACACTAAAGGGGCCGACCCCCTTCAATGTCGGTTCATAGCATGAACCGACACTGATGTATACTTTTCTTTGCCGTTTGTTGTTACGAGTCGACACTGATGTGTCTGCAGCCTACCAACCCACTCATTGCCCCATCTTTTAGCTCGAGCCTTCTTCTTCTTTTCTTCCCTCTTGAACCATTCTTTCATTCTCTTTCACTATTTCTTCTTCCTTTTCCACCATTGCTTATTCTTCCCCATTTCTTCTTCCTCTCCGATCTTTTTAGCATGGTATTCTTCAACCTCATATGAAA
>SPJY01002250.1:0-14070 GCA_005191435.1 Raddia distichophylla | reverse complement strand
AGTTTCAGCAAGTTCCTAAAACTCAGAGTTACGTAACACGGATTTTCACCTTGCGGTTAAGTCTGGTCTCGTAAGCCCCCCACGGTAGAGGCACTTACCGCTTTCGGCACAACCACTCGGCAAAGCCCGCTCTCCTAAGCCCCCCGCGGCAGAGGCACTTTCCTTGTTTGGTTACCCTATGAATCGCCTAACTTACGTTGACGAGCAGTTTATGGAATGAGTCGATCAGGATACGGGTGTTGCTCTATCTCTCTACGAACGTGCTCGACTTCGCAAACTTAGGTCTTCGAGCATCGTCCGTACCGGGGCTAGGGTGTCGCTTTTTTTCTTGTGCACCTGTTCGAGTTCGCAAACTTAGGTTCACGAACATATGCACAACGGGGGCTGAGAGTTAGGCTAGCGCCCTATCGTGTTTTTCCAAAACTCTCTAGCGCTGTTTTGCCTTTGCTCTTAGCTTCATGCTCGTTCTTGTCTTTTTGCTGCTCTTTTTTGCAGCGAAAAGGTAAGTCTCTTTATTTGCATTAACTAAAAGTTGCAGGTACAAAAGTCCCTTTCGGGTTACAGCCCTATTGCTACTTAGAAGCAAGTTGCTCCTTGATCTCCTCGATCACTTTCTTGAGGAGCAAGACTTTCCCTTAGGCTTTGAACCCTTCTCTGGCCTCAGCTCGGAGACATTCGGCTTCCTCCTTGCTGTGCATGGCCTGCTCCGTTGCCTTCGCACGGAGAGCCTCGACCTCTTCGGTCCTGGCGCGCAGCTGCTCGGTCAGATTCTCGCTCTGATTAGCTCACGGCTCGGCGGTTTTGAGCTGCTCGTCCAGCTCCTTGACCCTTCTCTCCGTGGTGCTTGCTCTTGCGGCCAGTCTGTGCATCTCCTCATCTTCCTCCTGTGATACCCACAGGGTTGAGAGCTTCTCCTGGAGGCCTGCCTCTCTTCGATCAGTTGGGCCTTTACCTTTTTCACCTTAGCCTTCAGCCGGCTCCAGCTTTTGGCTGGTGCAAGGGGCTCCCCCTCGAGCGCCCTCATCCGGAGCTGCTCCTGAAAGGCCGCTAGAACGGCGCTGCGTTCGACGGTGACGCCTTCCACGAGGTCCTCCATGGTGCCCTTCACGAACTGAAAGAGAGAAGACCAAGTCAGTCGCTTTGGGCAACTGTAGCTCGAGCAGAGAAGATTAGGTTTTAAAGTTTACCACTCCAAGCCAACGCTCCAGACCCTGGCGCAGGCGTTCTTCAAGGCCGTGGGTCACGAAGCCTCGTCTGTTCGGGATGAGACCCGCGCGCTGATCTCTCCGCTTCGTCTCTCCCTTGCGGGCGCGCGCTCGTCTTAGGGCAGTTGCGACGGGCGAAGGAGTGCCACCTCGTGCTCCTGCCCTTCTTCTTGCTCTTCTGCCCGTTCGCCTTCGGATAGGACCGGCGCCTCTCTGACTGGAGACGCCGGTGGGGTAACAGACGGGGTGGCTAAAGCCCCCTGTCCGCGATCTTCTTCTTGCTCCCCGGTGGCAGGAATTTCTCCCTGCTAGCCGGATGTTGCCTTCGCCACAGGGACGATCTCCCCCCGGCGAGGTGTCCGGCAAGGCCGTCTGCTCGGCCCCGCCTTGGGCAGCCGGCAGAGCCAAGACCTTGGCTCCTCCCTTCGTGGCGCCGTGCTTCGCTTCTTGGGCTTCCAGCTTGTAGATCGCGTCCTTCAAGGCGTCGATTCGATCGCTGGAGCCGGATGGGAGCGCAGCCCACGCTACCAGTTTGTCCTTAAGGACGAGCAGCCTCGTTGCTCGCGAGGCACCGTGCAAGTGCTTGGGCAGCAAGGACCGCTCGACCGCCGCGTACACGTAGTCCGCGACGACTTCCTCCTGGGCAGCTGATGAAAAAGAGAAGAGTTAGTTCGTGCGCTGTTTGGTACAGTGCAGAGGGGACAGCCTTGTTACTGCTTACTTGCCGCAGGGAACGTGACCTTCCTCTTCGCTCCTCGATGGAGCTTGCGCCTCTTGCTTGGGGGCTCCTTGGTTTCTTCGCCTTGGCCTCCGGACGCTTGCGGCGACAAGCTCAGCTCCTTGCTGAGCTGGGCACTCTTTTGGCCCAACGCAAGAAGTTTTTCCTTGCGCGCTACCTCCTCCTCGTGCATCCTCTGCTCGGCGATCTGTTGCAGCCGTTCCATTTCGGCCCGGATAAGCTTGTGTAAAACGCTTCAGCCAAAGGGACAGGTTCCGTACCTCTTTGTCGCTTTGCTCAGCAAGGAGGGACGGGCTTGGGCGCTCTCCCCTCGGCTGGCCACGCTCGCGCTTAAGTTGCCCGGGACGCTTCTTCGCCACAGGGGGCTTCAGGGATGGTTGGCGGCCGCTGCGACGCGGAGAGCTCCTCGTCGGCGCCGCGGCCACCTTGGGCTTCTTGGCCATCTTGGCCTTGCCCTTCCTCGCTCCCTCGATCTCGGAGAGCTCCTCCACGATCCCTCCAAGGATCAGCTGGTCCTCCTGTTTGTTTGGGAAGCGAGTGTTAGCATTCTACAACAGTGCAAGTCTAGCGACACAAGCGGGGGTCTAAGTAACTTACCTCGGATGTGCGGACGAGCACGTTGCGCGGACATGTGTAGGCCACCTCGCCGGTGACCTCGCCGTCCTTCTTGGCAGCCTTCAACATGGAGTCGACTTGCTCGGTCACCCATGCGTCGGTCGGTTACACTGCCCGAACAGAAGGAGTCGTTAGTTCCTATTCGGATGAAATCACCAAGTGAAGGTTGAGTCTTAAAGGCACTTACCCATGCTCTCCCTGGTGATGTCTTCCCATCCTTCTATCTTGTAGAAGGGGTAGGATCTCCTCCGCAGCGGACAGATCCTGTTCGCTGTGAAGTCACGGATGATCTCCCTGCCCGTGAGCCCAAGGCCCACGAGGGAGGCGATCTTTCGCGTCAGATACCAATCTTTCGCGTCAGGCGATCTTTCCCAGTCGAGGCATTGGGGTTCCCTTCGCCGGAGCCTGTCCGGTGAAGACGAGCTGGCTGTCGCCGCTCCTTCTGGTGTAGAACCACCTCATCCACCACGCGCCCATCGAGTCGAGCAGTGGTGGACGAGGGTACGGAGCGTCGTTGGCGGTGGCCCGGAGCTTGAGGTAGTAGCACCCAAGCGCCGAAGCGGAGGAGCTACTCCTCGTCACTGTGTAATAGTGGAGGAACAGCCCCACCGATGGATCAACTCCCAGATAGCCCTCGCACAGGTGTGCGAAGACAGCCATCTGGAGGATCGAGTTTGGGTTCAGGTTTGCGACCTCCAACCCGCTGATGTTCAAGAAGGCCTCCACGAAGTCGCTTTCGGGAGATCTCAACCCGAACAGTGCGAACTGCTCGAAGTTGATGAACTCGTCCTCGAGTGGCTCCGGTGTTTCCTCCTCCCCGGACAGCCTCCAGCTGCCGGTGTCGATGTGTCCTTCCTCTTTTCAAATCTTTAAGTCTTCCTCGGTCAAGCTAGTGCCTGAGAACTTGGCCATAGCAGTTCTCAAGGTTTGACGAACAGATTTGAGAGTGGAGTTTGGCGATTCGACGCTGAGCGCGGTTGGAATTATGGCTTGGGAAGGGAAGGTGCGTGAGAGCAGAAGTGACGAGCCGCGGGCGGCTTGGGTGCTTTTATAGTCCCAAACGAGCAATTCTGCAACGGTTCTTTGCCACTAAACGGCTAGTTTTTACTGCAACGGCTATGTAAAAACGGTTTTCTGTTTTCACTGCGCAGCGTAAGTTACCGTTGAGATCTGCCAACGGCTATTTTTTCAGTATCCACACTGAAGACTGGGTGCTCTGCTCGGATAGATGTTGTTCCCTGTTCGACGCAACAGAGTTGCTTGGTACTGATCGGGTTTGTTCGATCCCGGACAAGTCTTGTTCGGGGGAACCTTAACCTGCTCGGACGTTTGTTACACATCTTTTTAGCAGCAAAATTTCCCTCTTCGTGACTTGGAGTCTCAAAAGGAAGACCTCACTCTCGGGGGCTAGTTGTCGGGGATAAAATCACGGCCCATCGCCATGGCCCACTCCCTGACGGCCCAACCGAACAGCCTACCAGGGCCCAGTTCCCTAGAAGGTTCTATCTGACCCATGTGCATCCTGCCGAATAGCTTCCTGGTTGGCATGGTGCGTAACGGCCAAGGATTCGTGTTTTAGTCCGACTCAAGCAAGAGTTCTGCACGGTGTTGACACCCAAATTTGGCAGAAAATCGGATATTCAAAAGGGGCCGAATATGTTGGAATTATTGGGCCAAATCGGAAATGGGCTTTATCGGCAAGGAAGAAAAGCAGAATACCGATATGTGCAAGACTTCGGAGGGAATACGATCTGATCAGGTGCGTCGCGGTAAATTAGGTCGTATCGGTATCGATTTTGTAATACTATAAATAGGGCTTTAGTTCTCGATAGAAATCAATACTCAACACACCAAACACTTTTTCGAATCCGATCGACCTCGTCGAAAGGCTTCAACTCGCAGGTAGAGCTATCTCGATGGGATAATCGATTCTCTTCTTGTAACCCGTATGCATGGCTGCATCATGTTGATCTCATGTGTACAAACCATGTTAGACTGTCTCAGGATTTACCGATCTTTAACATGTTCTCGCATATTGCACTGTCTCGAGTCAATCGATCTGTAATGTGTGTTTACCCTGTAATACCGATTATTGAATGTTTCATATGTTTTTCTTCTGAATCCGATATATGCAACTGTTTCGTTTAATCGATCTCGTGTATGTCCTGTTTAGAATCTTGCATATGAAACGTTTGCCGATCTGTATTGCATCTACCCTTATTAGTCTCTAGACTTTCTTTATCTGTCTATTGGTTTATATCTAGATTTAGACTTGAATACTGTCTTGGCCTGACCAACCTGTTCAATCTATTTCTTGGTTTAATCTGATACATCGATATTAAGGTTTATTGCTAATGATATTACCGAAAATACCAAAAAGAAATAGAAGATTTATATTTGAACGTCCATTTAAATTTACTCGCTCTATCAGGCTTGAAGCCGATAGATGTCGTAATCGGAATCATTAAAACCGATTACAAATAACCTGATCTGGCTATTAAAAAGCCGATTAGGCTTATATTACTGACGATTTTCCTCCTTATTGATTTACAGGTCAAATCAATTGGCACGCTTGGTTTGAGTTGCGACGCGATCACTGAATAGACGCTTCTGCACGTGTGTTCACAAAAATCCCTGTTTTTGTGTCAACACACGGCTACTTGAAGACCCGGACGTGGTTTCCCGGATTGGACTAGGAGTCGTGATCCTCAAGAATTGGAGTTTACATTATCTACCTCGGGATGTATTTGGCATGTACTGAGTTCGTTATGATCTCGTAGTTAGCCCGGCCCGATTATCCTTTGGTAGATCGGTTCATCAACACTATATAAACAGAGCCCCTACGGCGTGTAGAGGGCACCTGATCATCGCATTGAAGCTTAGATTGCATATTGTTTCCTGTACACCCATAAACTCATCGAGAGCTGTTCGTCTCTTCGAGTTTCATCTTGTAATCCTCTTTGACATAAAGAAAGGCTGGGCGTAGGGCTGTTATCTCTCCCGAGAGGCCTGAATCAGGATAAAAACCCTTGTCTCCATGTTACTCGTTGATTGCTGTTCGCGTTGTTCGGCGTGTCTCCTATCTCCCCTTCTCAAGAACCTGAGTTGACTTGAGATCGATATCTCAACCGTCGACAGGAACTTTATGCTAGAGGCAAACATTATGGATCCAATGTTCAAGGTGGGCACTATCTTTCCAATAATTGAGTTGGTGAGAAAGAAAATTGCTGACTACAGTTTTAAGCATGTCTGATATGCTGACGAACTGATTGATCAACTATTTTGTAATTAGTGGTTACATTGCTATTTTCTTATAATTAATCAGCATGTCTAATATGCTCGCATGTTAATGAACGGGTGCAATCTACATATTTCTTTTATGGTTTTTACGTTCGAGCATGCAATTTGTTTGACATATTGGGTTTTACTGTAGACATATGTTTCAAATCCATAAGCGTCATACATTAAGGCTATGTTCCTTTGGACTTAACAGCTTAACAATTTATATACGTTTTCAAAAGGCATATGCTCTGTGTTTTTTGAGTCCATTTTGTCGTTGTCTCGAAGGTGTGTCTTAGCGCATTAAACATTGATTAAGGTCCTGTTCTTTTCAGCTTAACGGCTTAACAATTTAACGACTTATCTACGTTTTGAAAAGATAGATTTTTGAGTCTATTTTTTCACTGTTTCGTAGGTGGATCCTAACACTTTAAAAAGCAAGTCAAACGAAATGGATCCAAATCTTGAAACTACCGCAAGAAGCTCTCAAAGTTCAGTCATTTCAGTCGATCAGCTGTACAGCCATTCAAATCAGCTCAAAAGAACAGGACCTAAGTCAAACGAAATGGATTCGAATCTTGAGACTAACTCGAGAAGCTCTCAAAATTCAGTTATTTCAGTTGTTCAGTTGTTCAGCCGTTCAGATCAGCACAAAAGAGTAGAATCTAAATGTCGAGTCCAGTGCAAATGACGCCAAAAATAAATTTTCTGTTATAGAGCTAGAAGAAATGGACACAATAGGGAGTAGTGTAGGGGTTTATTTGTAAAAGTTCGCCATGTGGATGGGTGACATGGCCCTCCACGTGATCAAAATTGCCGACGCTGCTCAAATTGGACCTGATCTGACCCACTTATACAAATTTGTGAACAAAAAACTTCAAATCCAGCGATTTGGAACTTATCTGACCATGCGGGTAGAGCTTAAATATTTATAGCGTTATTCACTCTTTTAAGAAACATTAGCAAATATATGCCCGTGTGTTGCAATGAGAGAGAAATATCATCGCACGACCCGTATATACAAAACCTTAATTTTGACAGCCTTGTCTAATGACTTTAAAACCCAAAACTGATAATCCAAGCAAATTTTGAAAATGCTTATCTTGTGGATTCCATATTTCAAAGAAAGAATAACATAGAAATCAAACCATTAAGAAAATAATCAAAGGAGCCAAACATTGCAACATTCAAATGCTTGTGCCTAGAATTAAGCATGCAATCCGCTGAAATTTCACTCAAATTTAATGCTAACTATTTTACAATCCTCAACAGTTTATTACACAAATTATGTGGCAACAAACCATTTTTCTACTCAACCATAAAAAAGAGATTTACCCAAACATAAGACCAATAGTTACCCAAAGATCATAGACGGTGGTAGGCACAAGGCACTTAACTTGCCATAGTGGCTTGGGTGGAAAGGACAAGCAATTTGTAAGTTTGTCCTACATTATATTTTTTTTTCGGTAGCTAGAATTACACTATTCATCTTACATCACACAGAAATAAAGAACCCAATGCTTTGTAATATTATGGCTCTGTTTCTTTCAGCTTATAATCAGATTATAAGCTGCAGCTTAAAATTTATCATTTTTGTACCAGTTATATTTTGAGATGTTTTGTAGTTATTTTTTCAAAACTTTGTACAATTTGTCTCAGAAATCTCAAAAAATATTTTTTCCATATTTTTTTGGCCTTTCAAATTTTCTATCAAGTATTCTAACTTTTTCAGATTATAATCTTTCCGCCGAAAGAAACACAGCCTATGCCGCCCCTGACCTAGTAGCCAATAGGTTCGGTCGCAGGCAATACAACGGGTCAAGATATTAAAATGCATGCCAATATGCCAGATTGCCATGACATAGGTAAACCTAAAGCTTGGAGCTTTTGAAAGAATTTGCTTGCACGCCTGCAATTGGAATTTCAATTGGCGGTCTCATAACAAAAAAAAAGGCATATAATATATCACCATTTGTCAGCGTATTTCAGCCGACAGGTTTTTCCGAGACCTAATCCGGCTGTTTGGCAGTGGGGGTCTATGCAACTAGCTCACTCCTCTCCTCTCTCTTCGGCGCAAGATCACGAGAACGAACACTCAGGTATACCCAGGTTCAGGCCCCCTGATCAGGTAATAGCCCTAGTCCTGCTCAAGATTCTTGCAATGTATGAACTGGCTAATTAATCTTCGGGAGGGCGATCTCACGATCGTCCTCTCCGGCTGAAAAAAACCAGACCCCCTGTACAGACGCACCCCTAACCCTTATATACCCGGGCTGGCATGGGTTACAACGTAGAACACAAGGTGCATTAAATGATCTTGCCACTGTAACCATCATTCCTCTGGTGCTAGTCTTCGCCGCCCTCTCTCTTGCCTCTGCCCTGACAACGGGACAGGATGGATAGGACAGAGCTGCCCGCCTACCCCAAGCACCTTTCAGTCACACCGCAGTAGGCGCGAACGGGACGGCTACGGAGACGGCCACAGTGTAGCTGACATTACTAGCTGAGCAGGGGCAATATATCATGCCGTCAAATCCCCGCCTACTCCGTCAGACCAGTGCCATCGCATTAAATGGTTCGGATTCGATGTATCCCGGTGAAATCCTTAGCAAGGAAGCTTCTTTTCACCTTCGTCTTGTATTCCTGACAGTGGGGCTCGCTCACCCCCTACTGCCACCACTCGTACTCCCACCCGTTTGCTTGCTGGGCGCCACGCGTCCTGGTCGCCCGGCGCCTAGTCGCCCGCCTGTGCGCCGGTTGCCATGTGTCTTGGTCGCTCGGCGCTTGGGGCCTGGTCGCCCGCCTGTGCGCCGGACGCCAGGTGTCTTGAACAAACAGCTTTGAATCTTTACTTTATTTTCGACCGGCCCTTAATCTGTTTAGGCTCGATGTTGCTAAGTATGGGGCGCTCCCTGATTGGATTCTGATCCCACATGGCAGCCGAGCAGGAGCACACCCCGGCGTAGAATACACCGACACCATTAGTTAGTCTTTTGCTCACAAATTCTGTAATCCACACTGATTTGAGATTGCGGCAAATAAAAACCCGGGAAAATTGGCTACATACCATCAAAAGTTCTCTCTTTAGTTTTATACCATCAAAAGACTTTGCTACACTTTAAATACCATCCAAAGATCAGTTTCTTTGGGATTATACCACTCTGTCACAACATCTGTTAGCCACACCTGCAAAGCCCAGGCGGTGGCTCCTGCGCGATCTCTTCCTCCGGCGACCGGTGGCCGCCGCCTCCCAGCTGTAGCTGCCGCCCTCACACTGGTGACGCCCTCCCCTGCTACGCCCTCTCACCGGCAGCGCCCTACCCTGATGCGCCCTCTCCTGTTGCGTCCTCCCGCCGGCGGCGCTCTCCCCTGCTGATGTGCCCTCTCGCTGGCGGCGCCCTCACCTATTGCTTGCTTGTTGTCACCAGCGATAGTGCTGCTTCCTTGCTTGCTTGTTGTTAAGTGGCTTGTTGTCACCAGCGATAGTGCTGCTTGCTTGCTTGCTCGTTGTCAGGTGGTCGATACTTCTTACCGAGCAATTGTACTGGAAATCTTCTGTACAGAGGTGAGTTTATTGTTGGCAGGGCATTCGGGACGAACGGGCCATGTTTCTCCCTGGATGTTACCGCCTACAGCAAGGTCCAATACCCTCTCAAATCACGCAAAATTTTTCAGCTTGAGCGATGTAGTGGCCATTCGACTGCGAAGTGTCAGGATTAGATTTTGTCTTGGAATCCTTATTGCCAATGAAGTTGATAAAGAGTGATGAGCAAAGGGCCATGCTTCATTCTTTGAAAAATTACCATCCAGCAAATCAACTATACATTACGAGTGAGGGGAACTTCGAATGAAAGAACTGATTAATGCTGCTAGTTCGTGCTAGGACATGAGTCAAAGGAGCTGCATCATGGATGGTTAATGCTGCATGTTAAATCTGGGAGGTACGTTGCAGCACAGCAGCAGTGAGAGGCAAGGTGCAGCACTGGGACGAGGCGATGTGAGATGAAAAACGGTCAGCAAGTTGAGAAAACTGGGGACTAACGGTTGATGGATGGAGAGGGTAACGGAGTGGTATAAAACAAAAGCAACTAATCTTTGGATGGTATTAAAGTGTACCAAGGTCTTTTGATGGTATAAAACTAAAGAGGGGAACTATGTATGGTATGCAGCCAATTTTCCCAAAAAACCCAGAGCAATACCTAATCTCATATACATCCCAGTTCCAGAACGAAATTAGCATGCTTAGCAAATGATTTACATGTAGACCATGCGTACCACTCTAAACCTAGGAACTAGGCATCAATCACCATCGATTTGATGCACATGCTGAGTGACACACAGGCGGTCAAGGGCTCGGGAGGCGGAAGTGCAAACCTCAGCATCGGAAGCTCTCTCGTGGAAGGGCTTCAGGGCTCCCTCCTGAGACGCCGCCGTGCTCACCGCCGCCGCCACCCACCTCTTGTTGCCCACGGACCGAGGAGTCGACGGCTCAGGCTGCGCCGGGTGGATCTGCGTGAGGAGAGGAACAGGATGGGGATGGAGGAAACAATTGAAACAAATATGGTAAGGGCATCAAAAGCTACCCAATATAAACACGTGAAACCTCAGGGGTATTCAACGCTTTCCCAAGTGACCACATTAATGCACCATACACACTCATAAGCTGCAGGTCAATGAGAGA
Source organism: Raddia distichophylla (assembly GCA_005191435.1). Taxonomy (NCBI): domain Eukaryota; kingdom Viridiplantae; phylum Streptophyta; class Magnoliopsida; order Poales; family Poaceae; genus Raddia; species Raddia distichophylla. The sequence goes on along the minus strand of SPJY01002250.1, from coordinate 3,551 downwards.
AAAAACTATTATTCAGCAAAATAAAGCAACATGCAAAATACAGAAAGAGGACTGAAAAAATTACCTGTTGATTGTCAACTTGGTGTGCCTTGTTTAATACTACACGAATTTTGTCATCATGTCTACGTAATGATCCAATGACACGTTTGAATTCATCACTGATATCAAGCTTATGAGGATCAAACAGAAGAAGAATTAGGTCGCACTTGGCAGCAAACCATCATGTGACACCAGTGAAATCATAGCTACGTTGTGTCCGTTGTTTTTCACCAGAAAGAACACCGGGTGTGTCAACAAAGGTGATATTGTTCCAATAGCTTCAAAGTACAAGTCATGTATCTGTTTATATAACCACATATCTTAACATGCATCAAAATTTAATCTTACTGGATGTGGCATCTGAGAGCATTCAAATTTGGATAAAAAAAGCAGTTCCAAATGTTGTAAGATCACTAAAAGGCATGTCTGCCTGCACAGCTATAGTATTCCCAGGAATAGTCCTCTCATCAGGTCCTGACCGGTAACAAGAAGAAAGATAATAAACTTATAAACATACAGGGGAAAAAACATAGGTAATGCACCACACATTAGTATATTAGCTAGGCATGTGTGCAGTTCAAAATCAGAAGCCCTGATTAGTGATGGGTGTGTTTAGAGTTCTTATATGCTAGGAAAAAAGCCCTGAGAAATCAACAACCATCATAGATCACAATCACATACCCTACTACAACATATCATAGTTCAGCTATCCAGCCATTAAGGAAAATCTTTGAAAAAACAGCGCATAATGGTAAATTACTAATCAATGTGGCACTGTGCTACAAGAACATTAAAATAGATAAGTGGCACTTGTCGACGATTGGGATATCAGTCTCAAGTCAACTAAGGTTCTTGAGAAAGGGAGATAGAAGACTTGCCTAGCAAGATGAACAGCAAACAACAAGCAACAGTGAGACACGAGGTTTTTATCCTGGTTCAGGCCTATCAAGGGAGATAACAACCCTACGTTCAGTGCTTCTTTATATGTAGAAGGATTACAGGGAAGAAGCTCGACGAGACGAACAAGTCTCGGCGAGATTATGGGTGTACAAGGAAGCAATATGAATATGCGATCTAAGCTTTTAGTCTTGCGATGATCTGGTGTCCTCTACACGTTGTAGGGGCCTTGTTTATATAGTGATAAACAACCGACCTACCAAGGGATTATCGGGCCGGGCTGATCACGAGATCGTAACGAACACATATACATGCCAAATACATTCCGAGGTAGATAAGGTATACTCCAATTCTTGGGGATCACGACGTCTGCTCCAATCCAAAGACTCGAAGGGATAATTTCGATCTGGTCGGAGAGGCGACCTTGACGATCCGGCTACCAACCTCGCAAGGATGACAACCCGGCAATCACTAAACCACCAAACCTGCTCTTTATCAACCACGCCAAGAACGTGATTGACCTGACCACGAAGGTCGTTTCCTGCAAGCGATCGAAGAACAAGCAAGAAACAAGATAAACACAATCTAAAATTGCAAATATGGTTGAAGCTCTTGGATATATTTGAGGTTCGATAACTCGACTCGGGTGGTCTAGTCGACACACTCAAATTCGAGAGGGGACGCACACGGGGTCTACCAACACACAACCAAATCTAAGCAAATATGATGGCGGCGGCTAGTTTTTACGGTGAGGGGGAGGACGGCGAAAGGGGTGGATGCCAAGGTGGAGGATGTACTAGGGTTTCTCCCCACGTCCTCAACCTGGGCCTAGGCCCCTCCGTCAAATTACATGGCCCACGGCCCAAGGAAAGTGATGCAGCACTTGGCAGATTTGATCCATTGTAGTATTTTGCAGTTTCTCGCTGATCTATAATGAATTTTTCCATGGGGCCAGATGCGTTGGAAAGATTATCTCTTATGCTTTCCAGAATGTCATCATTTACCTTATTTCGACATCGTATGTGGTCTGGGCACCCGTTTAAAGTCAGGGTGGTCGCTGATGGCCGAACCGGGCCTCCGGAAGAGTTGGACTTGCACTTGGGCTTGCTTGAACGTGGGAGATGATCTTGGATCTTGATGATAGAGTGTTTAACCTCAATCATTGATGGCTCGGCCACAGAATTCAAGCCCACTTGATGTCCCTCGTCAGCATATCGTTGTGACGTTTCAGCATGCCGTCGTGGCGTGGACGTCGACGACATCGGCAACGTTGTAGTGAAAGAAGCGAGAGGCATCATGTCCATGTCAGTCCTTGTGATGTTCTCATCAGTCAGAATCTGAGCAAGAACTAGAAGTGGAGTCAGGAGTCGATACCTCTTTACCTATAGGCTTGGCCATCAAACACACTGGGGTAGAGACCTGTGGAGATGGTATGAGATCTACCTTACTCGTAGTTATTGTACCATCACTACTGTGTTTCTCGTGGATTTCTACGAGTGTGGACCAGATCTCATGTGCAGTGGGTAGTTTCCTGACCTGATATGCTAAACCCACACTCAAACCACAAAAGAAGACGTTTCTAGCCTTAGCATCAAACTCTAGCTTCTTGTTTTGTGCCTCAGTGGGTTTGACATCTTTCTCTAGCGCAAAGCCTAGACCTTTGTCAACTACCCTCCACACGTCCGTGCCTAAAGACTGTAGATATACCCGCATTCGCCCTTCCAATAATTGAAGTGAATGCCCGTGAACAAGGGAATAGTATCGCTAGCTACACTGTAACCCCCGTCTGCCATCTTGTCAATGGTTAAGCTTTAGTTCAAGATCCCGGCCCTCTGATACCGCGTGTAAGGATACGAGGCCAAGAGGGGGTGAATTGGCAGCTTTTCACAATTTTAACCCTTTTCTACTCTATTCGAACATACGCCAATGATCACCTTGTGTTAGCAGGTTCAGAGTTAAGCGCAACGGAGCACGAACTAGACTAGCGAAAGCGAGCACAAGCGGAAGCCCTACACAATTCTAGTATAGCACGAGTGGAAGCTAGCAAAGGCGGCAATTCTCAACTCCTCGTGGCTCGATGGCACATAGCAACACGGAATCTCCAATCCAATGCTCAAGGGTAAATGCAAGTGACACTGTGATATGTTTGACCGATGTTCGGTGCCCAACACATGAGCACCTACTCACCGTTGAGCAAGGTCGTACTGGAGCACCACACAGGCGCCTCAACGGGTGACCCGGTACCCTTTCGTCCCTATTGCTTACTTGCACTAGGAAGCCTCACCTACACATGGAGAGGAACAATCTTGTACAAGAGGCGACGGCAAACCTCCACACGCGGAAGCTCCCGTCACACCTAACTCCGCAGGCGGAGCTGGCCCCCACGCACGTTGGAGGACTTGAAGCACACCAAGGATGCGTCCAAGGAGAGCACCGAAAAAGCTTGTCCGGTGGCCGAAGAGAAGCTTTGGGGATTGTCGGAGTAGCGGTCGTCGCGGTACAAGCTTGGTGATGTGGTACTCGGGTACGGCTTGAAGTAGACGTACACGTTGGTGAAGCCGCTCGCGGAATCGTCGGGGAGCACACAAGCACAATCGGAGCAAGGCTCACCTTTC
>SPJY01002222.1:4057581-4153456 GCA_005191435.1 Raddia distichophylla | reverse complement strand
GTTTTTTATTAATATTTTTAAATATAGTTTATGATGGTTAAATTATTTAGGCCTTTTTTTTGTCTTTTCACTCTATAACGCGTAGACCCCACATATTATTCTCTCTTCCTCACTCCATTATTGCGTGGACCGCAACTCCCTCATGTCATGATAACTGTAGACCTTGCTTGACCTATTTTTTTATTTATTTTGCCACTTGTTCTATTTTTTATTTTTCCCCATTTTTCTGTTTTTACGACGTTTGCTCTATTTTATATTTGTCCACTTGTCCTATTTTTTATTTTTCCGCTTGCTTGTTTCTACGATGTTTGCCCTATTTTATATTTTCCTACTTGTCCTATTTTTAATTTGGGAGGCACTATTTGGCAGGTGCCTGCAATTTCAGCATTTGTGCAGGCACATGCCATGTACATGCATGCATTCTTAATCTCCAAACAAAGAACCTCGAGTTATTCACAACTGAAAACCTATATATTTCTACTAAACTGTGTTTTTTTTTATATATAGAGACAACATAGACAAAGGATAAGCACAAAAAATATGGTTGGGAAGTATGATTAGAATCCTGATGCTCAAAAGTGACACTGACGTACAAAAGTGCGTTGGATGAACTTAAGAAAAATGGTATGAAAATCAACGCCTCTGCTTTTGTCAATGCTATGAAATTTCTTGGAGACGATGATGTGCGGTATGCATACTCTTTGGGAAATTCTATGGAAGAAAAGGTCAACTTCCTGCATGTGCTAAAAGATGTGGTTAGTTGTACCACATGGCAATTTTACATGTCCATGTTCACTTAGGCAATTTACATATTATAGTAAGAGAAAATTGCACTGTTGTCCCCTAAATTTACAGCGATTCTCACATAGCCTCCTAAACTTGAGTTTTATTTTGTCGCCCCTCTAAACTTTCTCTGTTTGCACGGTTGCCCAAAACCGTTAGGGCAACCGTTAAGTGCTGACGTGGCGCTTACGTGGCCGTTAACAGTTGATGTGGTTAGTTATTGATGAAAAAGTTAATAAAAATTATAAAAAATTCATAAAAAATGAAAAAGTTCATAAAATTTTGAAAAATTCTGACAAAATTTAAAAAATAAATAATTGAAAGATGGAAAAAATCATAAAAATGGAAAAAATCAGAAAAGTCTAAAAAACATAAAAATTTGGGGAAATCATAAAAAAATTGAAAATCCATAAAAAATCGACAAAAAACATAAGAGACCGAAAACCTTTTTTCTTCCAATTTTTATGTTTTTTTGGATTTTTTTGTAATTTTGTATGATTTTTTCCAATTATTTAGAATTTTTTATTTGTTTTGATTTTCATGAATTTTTCCTTTTTTTTGAAAATTTTTATAATTTGTTTTGAAATTTTCATAAATTGTTATGAATTTTAATCAATAACTAGTCACAACAACTGCCATGTAAGCGCCATGTGGTAGTCATGTCAACTTTTAACGGGCTGCAATCGCCCCGTCAGCACTAAACGGTTGCCCTAAAGGTTTTGGGGAAACCGTGCCAATAGAGACAAGTGTAGGGGACGAGAAAATAAAACTCAAGTTTAGGGAGCTATGTGAGAATCGCTGCAAGTTTAGGGGCAATAGTGCAATTTTCTCTAATAGAAATTAGTGTAGTTAAATTGAAACGCTGCTTAGTTTTAGGGGAATACAACTAATTTATATTATTTGTTCTTTGTTAAAATATTGGGCATGGTGCGCAGGGCTAAAATTAGTGCTGTTGCTGCTCAAGATTGTACTCTGCTGCTCAATGTTGCTAAAAGTGTGAAGGGGGCAACTCTGGATTGTTGCTGACGTTGAGATGGGAACTAATATTTCTTTCTATTCAAATATCTAATGTTAAGGACTGACATCCTCTCAGACTTGATTGTTAAGAACCACACCACTTTAAGTTTGTGTTATATGTTGTGCCTTCTCTTTTATCCATTCCTAGTTGGAACTACATTAGTAAGTTCTTGTTAATAATTAGCAAGTACTCCATCCGTTTCAAATTATAGTTCACAGTTGACTTTTAAATATTTTATTTGACCATTTGTCTTATTCAAAAAATATATGTAAATATTATTTATTTTGTTATGATTTGTTTTATCATTAAAATATTTTAAGCATGACTTATATTTTTACATGTTTGCACTAATTTTTTAAATAAGACGAATGGTCAAATGCGTATCCAAAAGTCAACAATGAACTACAATTTAAAACGGAGGGAGTACTTGCTATAAGATGCTTGAGAATAACCAGGCGGGCTCGTCCAACGCTCACAACTTCTAAATGTTATGGTCTTTATACTCTACTCAGCTTGTAGATCTTAAGGCCGAGGAAAAAAATTGTTAAGTACAAGTAATCAGTCATTCTTAGCCCTCTTAGCCTCTAGCTTCCTCATCATAGCGTTACTAGACGTATGTTGCCTAATACATCAGAGCCAGAGATCTCACCCGTGAAATGAAATGAAATGTTATTCTCAGTTAGTGCAAAAATCCAAACCTGGGTTAACACCGAAATGTCGATGCATGATCCAACAAATCAAACCGGGGACTTGATCCACTGGTACTATCAAGTGCTCATGATCACTTCCAGGTTAAAAGAAACACGTGAAAATATTGATGCATACATTTTCAGGCAGCATCAGCATGCTGCTGCATTGAGTACATCAATCACACACAAACAACTCTTTTGCAAGCAACACTTTCATACCATGGGGATCTATGTCCCGTGCATGAAAGCTAGACACACACGACAGCCACAGCGTTTGAGGCTGCTAGCTTATTTCAAGTTAGCATACAGATAACCATGAAAACAGAGCAAAATATATGGGCACAATCTCTCTCACACACACGCAACAGCATAAACCGGTTTATTCCTTAGAATGCAAGTATGAAACACACCAGCTAGCTAGCTAGCTTCTCAAAGAAAGAAATAGATACTTGATCAACTGCAACGGTGCGTACGGGAAGCAAGTCGATCGTCCTCCGATTGATGGTAGCTGGATGGATGAGCAGAAGATTGAGGAGCTTAAGTATTACACAGAGATCAATTATATATCTTGTCCAGATTGACATAGTATGTGCATGTTTACCTGAATTGAACTGAACGGGCAGGTTGGTTCACCTGAGAAGCGAGCCTCTGGGCAGTGGCTGCTTGTAGTGGCGTGAGGCGCGCAGTTGGAAGAGGGAGGGATGGTGGTTCGCCTTCAGACCATCCCACTCCAGCTTCTCCCACCACTCCTGCTCGCAGTACACTGACACAATGCGCCGGTTGTCCCCGACGGCCGGGAGGCGCCTGAGGCTCCAGCATCCCTTGACCTTGATTGTCTCGAGCATGGGCGCAACTATCCTCAGCTCGCATATGTGCTGGAGACTCTGAAGTTCTTGTAGGTAGATGTGCCTCAGCTTTGGGAATTTTATTCCATCTTTGAGAAATTTCTCTAGACTCATGTATCTGGAAATATAGTGCAGAAGCTCTGGATCCACGAGGAAGACGTGCCTAAGATCACCACAATAGCTGATGTGGAGGGTCTCCAGGTTGGGAAAATACATGCCGTCTTCACGCCTCCATGATAGAGGGAGTACAAATGTGAGCCTTGGGCAGGAATGCAGGTGTATGCGCCGTAGTTCCGCAAAACAATGCCTCTGCAAAGTTAGATATGTCCTTCCTCTGCTTCAAATGCAGTGTGCCATCGAGAGGTCCGCTACCTAGATGGTCTTTAGGCTTGAAAAGCAGTTCAAATCATAGTTGGTTGTGATGACGGTGTGCACCTTAGGGCATCTCTCCACACGGCATTTCTGGAGGTGATACCATATATGTGTCCCACCAAGTGTAGACTCCATGCCTTTAGGGTTAGGGATAACATTTGAAATGGAAGAATTATCGTGCACATGCAACGAGTTAACTCTGTCCATCACATGCTTGATGGCATCGAGGCATTGCATTCTCTCCATGTTCCTAGCGTAGCTAATTCCCTCCCCGATATCTAGATGCTTGTCCAATGGATCAAAGTGAGAGGAACCACTAGCATCATCACCGATTATCTTGTGAACAGGGACATCAGCGTAACAAGGATTGGGATTGATGCCTTCCGTTGAGGTAGCACAATTATTTGTCTAGTGCTACCAGGGTCTGTCCTGTCCTTGGAGCATATCTGTGCACTATCATTGTAGGTACGAGATATGCATAGGTACAAATTGTATCTATAAGTGCACCAGCAAAACTTGCCCTCTCTTAGCATGAACGACTGAATAAATCTTATGTCTGTTATGGCAACATATGCCCGACAGTGCTCCGGGCCATGCTGCACCCTTGCTGAATCAAGTGATTCTTTTGTAACATTGATGCCTCCTCCTCCTCGTGTGTCAATGAATAGCAACCTTAACTGGGGCATTCCATTTTCCGGCCATAGTATTGAGCGGAGCTGCTCACATCATAACAAAATGATCTTCTCTAGATGTGTGACCTGCACCACCACATCTCTAAGGTCAAGCGTTTTGATTGATGTACCTGAGAGGTCCAGCTCCTCGAGGATGGGTAGTGACCCACGCAGTTTGAAGTTTACCAGTCTTGGACAACTCACAATGGATATCCGAGAGATTTTAGCTCCCTCTACTTGGTCCTCCGTTGAAATAGAATAATTCAAGTGATGCAGGTAGTCCCATGGGACCAACATGTTGTAACCCAACAGAACCATCTAGAACCAGAGTCAGGAGGCTTGTTGCTCCTGACAAGCTTGGTAGAACAAGCATTGAGCTATTTCTAGATAGGTCAAGTAGCACCAACTTCATCATATATGTGAATCCACCCTTATCACATGTCTCCAAAGGGTATGTTGGATCAATTAGCCGAACCTTTCGAAGGTTCTGTAATCGATGCCACGCAAGATTGTTGCCCCAGATCCATCCATGTTTTATATGTATTTCCCTCATGTTTATAGCCATTCTCTCTATTATTTCTTGAGATAAAGTCAATTCCCAATCCATGTTGCATATGTCAAGCACCCATAGGCTTCGAAAAAATTCCATTAGAGGTTTGTCTTGGTTCTTCTTTTCCTCACGTCCTTGATCCTTGCAGTGGTGTAACCCCAAGAACCTTAGGTTGCGGCAAGAATTGAAGGGAGGTGAAGCGAAATTGAAGGTACACCGTTGTAATTTGAGCACACCAAGTTTATCGGATTGATGGAACATATCATCAGGTAACAATACCAATGGAGGGCTACGTTCATCTTGTGTTGCAAGGAAAAAGGACGTTGTCTTTGGAGACACTGTAGTTGAGTTGGTGACAAAGACCCATCGATTTGAAGGACTAGTGTCCGGTTTATAATAAACAAAAGTTGGCAATGTATTAGATGAGTAGTCCTCTAGGCGCAACTGTTGATGGATAGCAGCCGCAACATCCATCAAACCCAGTTGTAGTCCATGATGTTGCCTCCCTTACGGTTCAAGTACAACAAGTATGAGCAGCATTCCGCAGCTATTTTAGGAGTGACGCCTGTCTTTCCTGTGTACCAAGTAATCTCCTTGCCTTCTTCTCGTAGCAAATTATTGACCTCCGAAAAATGTTGATAACCAATTGCAATATAAAGATGTGAGCCATCCACTTTCTGTTCTATTTCTTTATCCGATTCCATGGCGAAGGGATGCCAACATCGGTCAGATCAACCACTGTGCAGCTTCCATTATGAAACACCACCAAACATCTGTCTTGCTGCAAGGCCTTGTGGATCTCCCTGGAGACGGCCATCACCTCCGCTCTGGAGCCTTGGGGCAGGCCGCTGAAATCATCCTCCTCGTCGAGAAGATGAGTAAACCGCCGGGGGAGCTTCAGTTCCTCCGCAATTGCCCTCTGGAGCGTTCTCCGGCTCTTCCATATGGAGCAATCGATGTGGATGATCTTGTCGAACCTCTTCTTCAGTGAGGCAGGGGGTTCTTGGGCTATAGCTCGGAGCACAGCAGAAGCAGCCAGTCCATCTCATCCATCAAAGTAGCAGACGGTGCCCACAGACACAGTGTCCCTCGCATCCTCTAGATATGATCGGGCTATAACTTCCACTGCTTGCTGGAAGTTCTCCACCTGAATAAACTGCATTAGTTGAAACCAATTTTTAAATAGCGGGCTAAGACATTTAGCAGAGCTCTTCTGAAAACGCTAAGACCGCTATAGCGGTGCTATAGCGGCCGCTAAGCATTTAGCGTTTTCAAAAAAAATAGAAAAATATGGCATATATATTGCTCAAAGTGACAAAGTCCAAGGTCAATAAATAATCATTTCAGCTAGTTTTTGTCCAGGCCATAATATCAAGGTGAGAAATGGAGGAAAATGGGGAGGGCTAGGGTTTCTTGCTCTGTATGTAATGGCAAATGGTCTGTAGCCAGCCTAATTGGGCCCGAGCCAGCCACTGAGCCTTCACGCAGCTTCAATTTTGTCCTGCGGTTGTCACACCCTCAATAGCGCCGCAATGCCTTTTAGCGCAGCTAAAGCGTGCTATAGCGGCTTTAGCTGCCATAGCGCATATATGGCCAATAGCATAGCATTTGCACCTCCAAAACGCTATAGCCCACTGTTTAGAACATTGGTTGAAACCAATTGATTACTTATCATCGCCATGAGTACTTATGAATAGTTTCCATTACGAAAGCTAGCTAGATTGGGCATTAGTTCAGCCAAAGCTATGTAGATCAGGAGACTAAACTGGGGGAAAAACTATGTGGTAGTAATTGATCGTAGATCAGGAGACTAGTGAAGACAGTCATTAATTAATGTCTTTTTGCATATACAGATGTTAAAAATTTGAAGGATTTCATAAACGTCATATATGAATATCTCGGTGGAGTAGATATATATTTTGGAATCCTTAGCTAATTAAACACTAGCTAGCAGCTTCTCTTTCTTTCGTCTATATATGACATGCATACGAGTGTTGTTTGACAAATCATATTCGGTGAAAATAGCAAGCTCATGCATGTTTACAGGCACGTAGAAAGAACAAATTACATACCTTGATTGCGTCGGATAAAGCACGAAGCGTGCATACATCTTTCACTAAAGCACGAAGGAATGGTTCTTTGCTTGGGGATGGAGCTGCCCCTAAAGAGCAAAGCTGGAGTGCATGACGTGTCGCAGAGAATACCTTTTTTTTAACTAGAAAAAAGAGCCGTCGATCTATTAATTTCATTAAACAGAAATAAAAGGGTAAACCCATGCAAAGGCATGGGGTACAACCGCAGCGCAATCACTACCACCAAACCCGCAAGGCGAACAAGCAGCCTCATAGCACCACAACAGACACAGATCTACAACTGCCACCCACCGAATTTTTCTGATTTTTTATTTGTTTTGATTTTCATGAATTTTTCCTATTATTTCAGATTTTTTGGGTAAGTTTACTAATTTTAACATTCTATTATGAAATTAAAAAACCTAGATTTTATTTTAAAATTTAATTTTCAATTTTTTTGGAAAATAGAATTTAATTTCAAAAAACTTTAAAATTTTTTTAAAAGCTGATTTTTAAAAAAGATATATTTTTTGAACAAAGGGAAAGGGATGTGGCATGGATTGCATCCCATTACAAAAATGGTACAAGTGGCAGCCACATAAGCATTTGACAAAAAATTAACAACCACAACATTATTTAATGTGATGAGGCTAGGCTTAATGGTTTTGAGGCTAGGCTTGCTGCAAATGGCTGGAAATTCAAAGGGGTAAAAAAAAGTAAATGTCAAGTTTGAGATGCTAAGTAAAACTTTGCTACAAGTTCATGGGACAACAACGTCATTTTCTCCTGTTAAAACGACCATGTTGGCTAAGCAAGGTTACAAATCCAAAAGAAAGAAATGAAAACAAGATAGTTCAGCATTCATATATTTTTTGTTACAAGTTTGCAAGTACACACATATGTTTTTTTTTTTAAGAAGAGGTGTGCGCGCGGGTGTGTCTGTTTTAACGTGACCAATCTACAAACCCATACATTACGGTGGTTAATGTTGTTTTAAAAATTCTACTGTACTAGTACTGTTTGCGAGGGCAGTATCTATTACTCCCCCGTTTCACTAGTCAATGATATCGGGAAAATACTATGCACAATGTTTGTCCATTGAAAATATCAAGAATATAGTTGTTGTGATGTTTTCACTCTTTACGCCTCAATTAAAAGCTTAGCAAACAGAAAAGTATTTGTAACATATTATTTAATAGGAGTATGATGGTCTTTGCGCATTGATTTTTTTCTTGAAACTACCGCTTCATTGGTCAGTGCGATATAGTGTTCTATGGACAAACATAATGAAACAGATACCTTCCAACCCTTATCTATATCCGTTTAAAAATCCAGATAATTATACGTATTCGTATCCGTTCGGATAGGAAAATGGTTTCAAATTAATAAAAACTGGACACGATTATTCGACTCGTTTTATCCCTAATGAAAGCTAGTGTTTGAAGGAAGTAATAGTTTGTGCTATTTTGTAGCTATCCTCGGGTGTGCTCTTGGAGAGGGTGGTCATTTCCATTGTCGGTGGCAATGAAGATATGGTCTAGGCTGACACCTTAGGGGGGCTCATGAGCGGTGGTGCCAATTTTGAGCATGGTTAGAGGGGCTAAATGAAAAAAAAACTAGCTGGTTCGATGTTGGTTTGTGTATGTCATTTTTAAAAGTTTTTAGAGGTGGCTTCACAATTAAATAATTATAGACTTAAAAAAGCTAAAAGATCTCGACTTTTTAATTCATCTATACTTAACTTATAAGCAAAAGCTAAGATTTTCCGCCGAACATAAAGCAGAAAACGACGTCGTGTGAGATATGGTAGCAATCCAACACTGGGATCCTGTGTGTTGCTAGTTCTAGTAGGAAGATTGGATAGGGTTGGCTGGCCTGCACCATCTTCTCTCAGGTCTCTTTGGCTTGCGGTTCGATATTTTAAGTTTGGTTTGGTTGAACCAAAAACTAAATCCTTTCATAAAGAAGTATGGAAAGATCAAAAAGAATTATTATAAAATATTACACCAAATAGTATGTATAAAAATAATAAATTTTTGCTCCATCGAACAAAACCAAATTCAACCACGAACAAAAGCTGTCACGCTACATGGCATTAGAGATTGGGAACTAAGTTCACTACACAATGGTCCTACGGTGGTATGCTTGTTATTTGTGTTTTAACAGGGATCTTTGTGTGATTTAGAATGTTGTTTTCTGTGTTTTTAATGCAACTTCCTTTCTCCGAAATAAAAAAAATAACCTCGCACACTACTCCTACCTATTTTGAATTAACACAAATTATGTGTGGAGTGACCTTGTGACAATTGGTCCCATGTTGTGCTTGAACCGATCTCTGATCAACTAGACGTAGTTATTAGGGGGGGTTAATTAGTATCTCATATCCACCTTTTCTCGTCTGAATTTGAAATAATTTAATTAATTCACGTAGGAACTAAGAAAAGAACATTTTCCAAACGTGCGTCTTAATTATCTGGAGAATGCATGCATATTATGTTGCTTACCGTGTCGAATTATCAGATGCGATTAGTAGTAATATATTCCAAAGGTAATAAGATCTTGTATACTTTTGGAGATTCATTACCTGCATAGTCTCATTCCTAATCGTGTCATTTATTATGTCTAATCAGACCCCATTACAAAACTAATTTGGCAGGATAGATTCATGCATGCTAGCTATAGCTAGGACACGCCTTCGCCGGTCTTAATTAGCACCAACTTAAGGATTACGACTTGCAAAGTGAAGAACACATGTGTTGTCAATTAATAAAATGACGGTAAAGATCACCACACATTTCCACCACAAATCTAGCTCCTACAAATTTTTTTAAAAAAAACAGAGCATAATTCTCTCCCGTTTTCTCTTGATCCACCTATTAGGAGGAATTCATCTTTTGCCACTTGGATTCCTCTGTTCTGCCTCTTTAGAGTTTTACCGACGGCCTTGTACTGTCAGTGACAAGGTGATTTCCTGACTGCCTTCTGTCGAACAAAAACCGTTCTCACTCCGCAATTAAATTATGATTAGCGAGGGCCTGTTTTGAACGCAGGAACAAATTAAGAAACAACTCATGCTTCTTTTCCTCACGTCCTTGATCCTTGCAGTGGTGTAACCCTAAGAACCTTAGGTTGTGGCAAGAATTGAAGGGAGGTGAAGCGAAATTGAAGGTACACCGTTGTAATTTGAGCACACCAAGTTTATCGGATTGATGGAACATGTCATCAGGTAACAATACCAATGGAGGGCTACGTTCATCTTGTGTTGCAAGGAAAAAGGACGTTGTCTCTGGAGACACTGTAGTTGAGTTGGTGACGAAGACCCATCGATTTGAAGGACGGGGGGGGGGGGGGGGGGGGGGGGGGGGGCAATCCCGTCCGGGACGGGATCCCGTTGTGAGGAATTTCTTTTTTTTAAGAAGAGGTGTGTGCATAATGTTTGTCGACGAGGGCAGTATTTATTACTCCCCTGTTTCACTAGTCAATGATCTCGGGAAAATACTATGCACAATGTTTGTCCAATGAAAATATCATGAATATAGTTATTGTGATGTTTTCACTCTTTACACCTCAATTAAATGCTTAGCAAACAGAAAAGTATTTGTAACATACTATTTAATAGGGGTATGCTGGTCTTTGTGCATTGATTTTTTTCTTGAAACTACCGCTTCATTGGTCAGTGTGATGGTGTTCTATGGACAAACATAATGAGACGGATGCCTTCCAACCCTTATCTATATCCGTTTAAAAATCCAGATAATTATATGTATCCGTGTCCATTCGGATAGGAAAATGGTTTCAAATCAATAAAAACTGGATACAATTATTCGACTCGTTTTTATCCCTAATGAAAGCTAGTGTTTGAAGGAAGTAATAGTTTGTGCTATTCTGTAGCTATCCTCGGGTGTGCTCTTCGAGAGGGTGGTCATTTCCATTGTCGGTGGAAATGAAGATATGGTCTAGGCTGACACCCTAGGGGGGATTCATGAGTGGTGGTGCCAATTTTGAGCATGGTCCGAGGGGCTAAATGAAAAAAAAACTAGCTGGTTCGATGTTGGTTTGTGTATGTTATTTTTAAAAGTTTTTAGAGGTGGCTTCACAATTAAATAATTATAGACGTAAAAAAAGCTAAAAGATCTCGACTTTTTAATTCATCTATACTTAACTTATAAGCAAAAGCTAAGATTTTCCGTCGAACATAAAACAGAGAACAACATGGTGTGAGATATGGTGGCAATCCAAGACTGGGATCGTGTGTGTTGCTAGTTCTAGTAGGAAGATTGGATAGGATTAGTTGGCCTGCACCATATTCTCTCAGGTCTCTTTGGCTTGCGGTTCGATATTTTAAGTTTGGTTTGGTTGAACCAAAAACTAATCCTTTCATAAAGAAGTATGGAAAGATCAAAAAAATTATTATAAAATATTACACCAAATAGTACGTACAAAAATAATAAATTTTTGCACCATCGAACAAAACCAAATTCAACCACGAACAAGAGCTGTCACGCTTCATGGCATTAGAGATTGGGAACTAAGTTCACTACACAATGGTCCTACGGTGGTGTGCTTGTTATTTGTGTTTTAATAGGGATCTTTGTGTGATTTAGACTGTTGTTTTCTGTGTTTTTAATGCAACTTCCTTTCTCCGAAATTAAAAAATAACCTCGCACACTACTCCTACCTATTTTGAATTAACACAAATTGTGTGTGGAGTGACCTTGTGACAATTGGTCCCATGTTGTGCTTGAACCCACCTTTTCTCGTCTGAATTTGAAATAATTTAATTTTCACGTTGGAACTAAGAAAAGAACATTTTCCAAACGTGCGTCTTAATTATCTGGAGAATGCATGCATATTATGTTGCTTACCGTGTCGAATTATCAGATGCGATTAGTAGTAATATATTCCAAAGGTAATAAGATCTTGTATACTTTTGGAGATTCATTACCTGCATAGTCTCATTCCTAATCGTGTCATTTATTATGTCTAATCAGACCCCATTACAAAACTAATTTGGCAGGATAGACTCATGCATGCTAGCTAGCTATAGCTAGGACACGCTTCGCCGGTCTTAATTAGCACCAACGTAAGGATTATTACGACTTGCAAAGTGAAGAACACATGTGTTGTCAATTAATAAAATGACGGTAAAGATCACCACACATTTCCACCACAAATCTAGCTCCTACGAATATGAAATGAAAAGTAACTTTTAACAGGGTGGCGCATATTGATCATTTCGTTCTTTTGCAAGCAGTGGTTAATTGACTAATGTTTTTTTTTTGTAAACAGAGCATAATTCTCTCCCGTTTTCTCTTGATCCACCTATTAGGAGGAATTCATCTTTTGCCACTTGGATTCCTCTGTTCTGCCTCTTTAGAGTTTTACCGACGGCCTTGTACTGTCAGTGACAAGGTGATTTCCTGACTGCCTTCTGTCGAACAAAAACCGTTCTCACTCCGCAATTAAATTATGATTAACCAGGGCCTGTTTTGAGCGCAGGAACATAAGAAACGGCCAATGCTTTCCCAAATAAATAGCAAAAAAAAAATTCTAGTGTTCCAAACCTAGACCAGCACTTATTGGTTTCAAAATCTAATTAACACCTCTCGAATTAACGACTCTTAGATTAATGGAGAATTAGAATTTTGGATGTTACAGTAGAGTTTTAAATAAATTTGCCAATTACAGTGATTTCTGAAAATCTGGAAGGTTTCAAGCGCTGGTTAGAATAATTGATATACACTATATCTTTCATATCTCTGTTTGCATTGAATGGAAATGGCAGGGGACCCCATTATTTTATTTTTAAAGAGAATACGCAAAAGGAAATAATACCTAAATTTAGGTAGTCTATTCTTCAGCTCGAACAAGGTACCTGCCAGATATATATTTTTCGACATGTCTTCTCAAAGACTCAAATACATATATTTGATATTCTCTCTCATCAACCTAGGTAGTTTTGGAGTTAATTAGCTAATACACGTAATTTACTGCAAACAATTATCACGTTACTTTTTAGTATATTATATCTAATTTGTTTGGCTCGCGTCCTCAACTCCGCTTTTAGTCATTAATTCACACTCGGTTGTGTTGTGCTTCGGCGCCTTAATTAACTCCATTTTTGCACTTAACTGGGCCATGCCTTCACGCTCTATAATTTGATATATCTTGAGATAATAAAAAATTATTAAAATACAACAAGGTAACATAAGGAAGCTAGAAAAAACAAGATGATTGATACATTTTGAGCCGATAAAAACTTCACTAAAATAAGAAAGCATGTCAAATAAATAGCGTCAGCATCTTTAGACCACTGGACGAGGAATGATGATCAAGATGAAGACGTACCATCAATAGTCATTCGCCGCTGTATAGGCTATTTTCATAATATAAATAGGCACGTTCTTGTGGCTAAAAATATGGATATGAAATCTTTTTATTTAGGCATGTAGTCGAACGGTTCAGTTCTCTAAAGTTTATGTTATTTGACTTATTTACTTATCTAATTTATCTCTCAACTTTGAGAGCTTTTGATGTAAACTCAGGAGACAGGCCTCCATTGTTTGACTTGTTTCTAAAGAGTTTTTAGACACACCTTTTAAGTAAAAAAGTGAATTGGAAAAACTAAATTATCTATATTTTGAATAAAGACAAGAAGATAACAAGAAAATTTAAATAGATTAAATAAGCTATAGAGTACTAGATCTAAGGGCATGTCTAATGCTATATCGGCATGTCTAATGCTACATCTATTCTCCCCTCATTTTGTTCTCAAATCACTGTACCAACATGTAGGTAATAAAATAGAAGAGAGGAAAATGTTGAGAGATAAGATAAAGATTAAAAAATGGATGAACAGTGATGAGATTGGTAAAAATTAAAGGTACCACGCGGAAGATGGTTGGTTTGGCACCTGTGCTTCTGGGGCTCGTACACGAGGTCAATTCCAAAGAGACTCCATAGTCCTATGCATGTCCCATCTAGAGATGGCAATGGGCCCCGATCCCCGATTC
This sequence comes from Raddia distichophylla, assembly GCA_005191435.1. Classification (NCBI taxonomy): domain Eukaryota; kingdom Viridiplantae; phylum Streptophyta; class Magnoliopsida; order Poales; family Poaceae; genus Raddia; species Raddia distichophylla. The sequence goes on along the minus strand of SPJY01002222.1, from coordinate 4,139,443 downwards.
CCCACGGGGAATTCCCTTATTTAGGGGACGGGGACGAGGAGATCTCTTCCCCAACGGGGATGTAAACGGGAAAAATTCTTTCCCCGTCGGGTAAACGGGACGGGTCCCCGTTCCCTGTGGGGCCCGTTAATCTTGCATGTGATATGTTTTCATGTAATGGTTAATAATAAAAATTAATAATGACCTTATCAAATGATGTAGTCATGTCAACTTTTAACGGGCTGCAATCGCCCCGTCAGCACTAAACGGTTGCCCTAAAGGGTTTGGGGAAACCGTGCCAATAGAGACAAGTGTAGGGGACGAGAAAATAAAACTCAAGTTTAGGGAGCTATGTGAGAATCGCTGCAAGTTTAGGGGCAATAGTGCAATTTTCTCTAATAGAAATTAGTGTAGTTAAATTGAAACGCTGCTTAGTTTTAGGGGAATACAACTAATTTATATTATTTGTTCTTTGTTAAAATTATGGGCATGGCGCGCAGGACTAAAATTAGTGCTGTTGCTGCTCAAGATTGTACTCTGCTGCTCAATGTTGCTAAAAGTGTGAAGGGGGCAACTCTGGATTGTTGCTGACGTTGAGATGGGAACTAATATTTCTTTCTATTCAAATATCTAATGTTAAGGACTGACATCCTCTCAGACTTGATTGTTAAGAACCACACCACTTTAAGTTTGTGTTATATGTTGTGCCTTCTCTTTTATCCATTCCTAGTTGGAACTACATTAGTAAGTTCTTGTTAATAATTAGCAAGTACTCCATCCGTTTCAAATTATAGTTCACAGTTGACTTTTAAATATTTTATTTGACCATTTGTCTTATTCAAAAAATATATGTAAATATTATTTATTTTGTTATGATTTGTTTTATCATTAAAATATTTTAAGCATGACTTATATTTTTACATGTTTGCACTAATTTTTTAAATAAGACGAATGGTCAAATGCGTATCCAAAAGTCAACAATGAACTACAATTTAAAACGGAGGGAGTACTTGCTATAAGATGCTTGAGAATAACCAGGCGGGCTCGTCCAACGCTCACAACTTCTAAATGTTATGGTCTTTATACTCTACTCAACTTGTAGATCTTACGGCCGAGGAAAAAATGTTAAGTACAAGTAATCAGTCATTCTTAGCCTTCTTAGCCTCTAGCTTCCTCATCATAGCTTGCCTAGCAGCAGCTTCAGCCCTCCTGCATTTTTCCCGCGTGCCTGGTCGAGTGTGTAAATTTGGTAATTCATTTAGCCTTGTTTATGTATATGCACCGTACATATTTGATCAAAGATAATATGGAAGGCCGAGATATCGGTGACTTCTAGTAGAAACCTGCTATTACGATGAGAGAGAACTGCCTGCCTGGCTGTGATGGAAGACAAGCTGCTATTACGATGAGAGACAGCACGGCGCACGGCGGCTCCGTCTCTGTCTCCGCCGTGACGAGCTGGCCGCCGGCGATAGCGATGAGGTGGATGGCTCAAAGGGAAGGGGAGCAATTAGGGTAATTAGGATTAAGGGGCTAATTAGGGTAATAAATAGCTTGGATATTAAAACAAGTTGCGCTACTAGACGTATGTTGCCTAATATACACAAGAGCCAGAGATCTCACCCGTGAAGAAATAATGAAATGAAATGTTATTCTCAGTTAGTGCCAAAAACCAAACCAGGGTTAACACCGAAATGTCGATGCATGATCCAACAAATCAAACAGGGGACTTGATCCACTAGTACTATCAAGTGCTCATGATCACCTCCATGTTAAAAGAAACATGTGAAAATATTGATGCATACAATTTCAGGCAGCATCAGCATGCTGCTGCATTGAGTACATCAATCACACACAAACACTCTTTTGCAAGCAACACTTTCATACCATGGGGATCTATGTCCCATGCATGAAAGCTAGACACACACGACAGCCACAGCGTTTGAGGCTGCTAGCTTATTTCAAGTAAGCATACAGATAACCATGAAAACAGAGCAAAATATATCGGCACAATCTCTCTCACACACACGCAGCAGCATAAACCGATTTATTCCTTAGAATGAAAGTATGAAACACACCAGCTTGCTAGCTTCTCAAAGAAAGAAATAGATACTTGATCAACTGCAACGGTACGTACGGGAAGCAAGTCGATCGTCCTCCGATTGATGGTAGCTGGATGGATGAGCAGAAGATTGAGGAGCTTAAGTATTACACAGAGATCAATTATATATCTTGTCCAGATTGACATAGTATGTGCATGTTTACCTGAACTGAACTCAACGGGCAGGTTGGTTCACCTGAGAAGCGAGCCTCTGGGCAGTGGCTGCTTGTAGTGGCGTGAGGCGCGCAGTTGGAAGAGGGAGGGATCATGGTTCGCCTTCAGGCCATCCCACTCCAGCTTCTCCCACCACTCCTGCTCGCAATCCACCGACACAACTCGCCGGTTGTCCCCGACGGCCGGGAGGCGCCTGAGGCTCCAGCATCCCTTGACCTTGATTGTCTCGAGCATGGGCGCAACTATCCCCAGCTCGCATATATGCTGGAGACTCTGAAGTTCTTGTAGGTAGATGTGCCTCAGCTTTGGGATTTTTATCCCATCTTTGGGAAAAACCCCTAGACTTCTTTCTGTCGAAATAATGTCCAGAAGCTCTGGATCCACGGGGAAGACATGCCTAAGATGACCACAATAGCTGATGTGGAGGGTCACCAGGTTGGGAAAATACAGGCCGCCTTTAGGCCTCCACGATAGAGGGAGTACAAATGTGAGCCTTGGGCAGGAATGCAGGTGTACGCGATGTAGTTCCGCAAAACAATCCATCTCCCAATCTAGATTTATCCTTCCTCTGCTCCAAATGCAGTGTGCCATCGAGAGGTCCGCTGCCCAGAAGGTCTTTAGTCTTAAAAGGCAGTACTTCATATCATAGTTGGTTGTGAAGACGGTGTGCAGCTTAGGGCATCTCTCCACACGGCATTTCTCGAGGTCATACCATATAGGTGTCCCAAAAGATGTATACTCCATGCCTTTAGGGATAACATTGGAAATGGAAGAATTATCGTGCACATGCAATGAGTTAACTCTGTTCATCACATAACTAATGGCATTGAGGCATTGCGTTCTTTCCATATTCCTAGCGTAGCTAATTCCCTCCCCGATATCTAGATGCTTGTCCAATGGCTCAAACTGAGAGGAACCACTAGCATCGTCACCGATTATCTTGTGAACAGGGACATCAGCGTAACAAGGATTTGGGATTGATGGCTTCCGCTGAGGTAGCACAATTATTTGTCTAGTGCTACCAGGGTCTGTCCTGTCCTTGGAGCACATCTGTGCACTATCATTGTAGGTACGAGATATGCATAGGTAGCAGCAAAACTTGTCCGCTCCTAGCATGAGCGATTGAATAAATCTTATGTCTGTTATGGCAACATATGTCTGACAGTGCTTCGGGCCATGCTGGACCCTTGCTGAATCAAGTGATTCTTTTGTAACATTGATGCTTCCTCCTCGAGTGTCAATAAATAGCAACCTTAACTGGGGTATTTCATTTTCTGGCCATAGTATCGAGCGGAGCTGCTCACATCCAAACAAAATGATCTTCTGTAGATTTGTGACCTGCACCACCTCATCTCTGAGGTCAAGCGTTTTGATTGATGTACCTGAGAGGTCTAGCTCCTCAAGGTTGGGCAGTGACCCACGCAGTTCAAAGTTTACCAGTCTTGGACAACTCACAATGGATATCCGAGAGATTTTAGCTCCCTCTACTTGATCCTCCATTAGTCCTCCATTGAAGTAGAATGATTCAAGTGATGCAGTTAGTCCCATGGGACCAACATGTTGTAACCCAACAGAACCATCTAGAACCAGAGTCAGGAGGCTTGTTGCTCCTGACAAGCTTGGTAGAACAAGCATTGAGCTATTTCTAGATAAGTCAAGTAGCACCAACTTCATCATATATGTGAATCCACCCTTATCAACTGTCTCCAAAGGGTGTGTTGGATCAATTAGCCGAACCTTTCGAAGGTTCTGTAATCGATGCCAAGCAAGATTGTTGCCCCAGATCCATCCATGTTTTATATGTATTTCCCTCATGTTTGTAGCCATTCTCTCTATTATTTCTTGAGATAAAGTCAATTCCCAATCCATGTCGCATATGTCAAGCACCCATAGGCTCCGAAAAAATTCCATTAAAGGTTTGTCTTGGTTCTTCTTTTCCTCACGTCCTTGATCCTTGCAGTGGTGTAACCCTAAGAACCTTAGGTTGTGGCAAGAATTGAAGGGGGGCGAAGCGAAATTGAAGGTACACCGTTGTAATTTGAGCACACCAAGTTTATTGGATTGATGGAACATGTCATCAGGTAACAATACCAATGGAGGGCTACGTTCATTTTGTGTTGCAAGGAAAAGGGACGTTGTCTCTGGATGCACTGTAGTGTATGAGTCGGTGCCAAAGACCCATCGATCATATGGACTAGTGTCCGGTCGAAAATAATAAAAATAGGGCAACGTATTAGATGAGTAGTCCTCCAGGCGCAACTGTTGATGGATAGCAGCTGCAACATCCCATTCTTGTTCGCTGTTTTCATGCCCGGCTGCTTGTATAATCCCATCGCAAACCCAGTAGTTGGAAGCATGGATCATCCAGTCGTAGTCCATGATGTTGCCTCCCTGACCGTTCAAGTGCAACAAGTATGAGCAGCATTCCGCAGCTATGTTAGGAGTGACGGCGGTCTTTCCTGTGTACCAAGCAATCTCCTTGCCTTCTTCTCGTAGTAAACCATTGACCAACTCCACATGATCAAAAGAATAAAGATGAAGATGTGAGCCATCCACTTTCTCTTGTATTTCTCCATTGAGCCGAAGCCTCCCTCGGAAGGTGTACAGAATGTTGATATCCAGCATCCGTGGCGAAGGGATGCCAACATCGGTCAGATCAACCGCTGTGCAGCTTCCATTATGAAACACCACCAAACATCTGTGTTGCAGCAAGGCCTTGAGGATCTCCCCGGAGACGGCCATCACCTCTGCTCTGGAGCCTTGGGGCAAGCCGCTGAAATCATCCTCCTCGTCCTGCTCGTCGAGAAGATGAGTAAACCGCGGGGGGAGCTTCAGTTCCTCCGCAATTGTCCTCTGGAGCGCTCTCCGGCTCTTCCATATGGAGCAATCGATGTGGATGATCTTGTCGAACCTCTTCTTCAGTGAGGCAGGGGGTTCTTGGGCTATAGCTCGGAGCACAGCAGAAGCAGCCAGTCCACTCCATCCATCAAAGTAGCAGACGGTGCCCACAGACGCAGTGTCCCTCGTATCCTCTAGATATGATCGGGCTATAACTTCCACCGCTTCCTGGACGTTATTCGCCCGAATACCCTGTATTAGTTGAAACCAATCGATTACTTATCATTTATATTCAAAGTGGTGCTTGGAAAAGCTAGAAGCCATCGCCATGAGTACTTATGAGTAGTTTCCATTACGAAAGCTAGCTAGATTGGGCATTAGTTCAGCAAAAGCTATGTAGATCAGGAGACTAAACTGGGGGAAAATAACTATGTGGTAGTAATTGATCGTAGATCAGGAGACTAGTGAAGACAGTCATTAATTAATGTATTTTTGCATCAATACAGATGTTAAAAATTTGAAGGATTTCATAAACGTCATATATGAATATCTCGGTGGAGTAGATATATATTTTGGAATCCTTAGCTAATTAAACACTAGCTAGCAGCTTCTTTTTCTTTCGTCTATATATGACATGCATACGAGTGTTGTTAGACAAATCATATTTGGTGAAAATAGCAAGCTCATGCATGTTTACAGGCACGTAGAACGAACAAATTACATACCTCTATAGGCATGGTTAATCTCTATGACGTCCCAGCAAATTAACGCATGTAACTCCAAAAATCTGTACCTCCTGGTCAAGTGGATGGATGAAAAAAAATACCACCATCAAGAGCGCACTTGCTTGCTGCTTAATGACATGAAAACTTGGCATGAGCAATGAAGGAGACGTTCGTACTTACGTACCTTAATTGGCTGCCAATGTGACGAGGTGATCGTAACATAGCAGCGGAATGCTAGCGTTTGTTGCTGCCTTTGCCATTGTTCCTTGATTGCGTCGGATAAAGCACGAAGCGTGCATACATCTTTCACTAAAGCACGAAGGAATTGTTCTTTGCTTGGGGATGGAGCTACCCCTAAAGAGCAAAGCTGGAGTGCATGCCGTGTAAAATGTTGATACATGCCCCTAAAGAGCAAAGCTGGAGCTGCCCCTAATGATACATGCCCATACCTTTTTTTTAAGGGGAAACAAGAGCTGTCGATCTATTAATTTCATTAAACAGAAATAAAAAGGTAAACCCGTGCAAAGGCACAGGGTACAACCGCAGCGCAATCGCTACCACCAAACCATCAAGGTGAACAAGCAGCCTCACAGCACCACAAACACACACAGATCTACAACTGCCAGTCATCGTCGACCACAACACCTTCCGACATTACTACCAGCCACCTCGGGTGCGAGTCACCGTTGCCAAGAGAGGTGAATAACAAGCGCCATACATAGGAGAAAGAGCATCGCTGCCGCATAAGGGGGAGATGGCAATTAGACCCGCCCATGACTCACGACAAGGATCATTGCCGTCGACAACCTAAAGAAGGACGGGCGTTGTTTCCGCAAGAGAAGAGGGCTCCGACGCTGCTTCGAGCATGCCACATGTGCTAGGACAGGCTCTGTCGCCACTGGCACCTAGGTGGAGGACAGGCCTCACCGCCGTAGAAGTGGGGACGTCGGGGCCGCGCCAACTAATGCACTTAGCTTGCTCTGCTTGCCAACAAGGAGGCCTTAGGGAAGAGATACCAATGGTGATGCCTCCAGGAAGGGGAATGGAACCCACGGGTGTCGTCATCACCGTCCCAAGCGCGCTGGGCTTTCACCCAGGTGGTCTCCACGATGAAGCCGCCAAGGAGAGCAGCAGTGCCCAAAGGCATCACCATCGTCGACCATCAAAAGATGTGGGTGGGCATTCACCTAGAGAGAGGAATCCCCAAGAGCCAGCCTCCCACTGCTGACGCTGACCACACGCTCCTAGAACTGGCACGATGCCACGCCACCGGATCGGGGTGCCATGCCGCCCATACCTAGCCTCCACTTTGCTATGCCGCCATGACCGAGCCACCGCAAACGCAACAGAAGAGTAGGGACAAAGAAAACGTGAAATATCCTTTACATGCCAGATCCAACCTCCATGCCATCACACCACCACCCGGAGAAAGAGTTGTCGCGGAGAAGGACACCACCCACTTGCTGTCTAGGTCTCCTCGATGAGGTGACGCCGTGGTTGTCTGCACAGCTCCTTGGCCATTGTGCCAGCACCGCACGACGCCGTGATAGCCACTGCCCCGCTGCTGTCTCTTGGTCGGTGTGGACATCATGCGCGAGAAGCACTTCACCACTGTTGCGCCTCGATGCCACGTATATGGCACCGGAGCCACTAGTGCCATCATTGGCCTTGTAACTTGTGACGCACACAAATTCCGCAACGGAACGCGTTTGCGGGCGTGCCAGTGTATTTATCAAAAATACACAAAAGAAAATGGGACAAGGGTGTTTATATTTCATCGTCACAATGATGTACAACTCCTTGTTGATATTGTGCTTCGTAGCCAGGTTGGCTAGGCATCTGTAGCTTAGTGGGCTAGACTTCTTGTTCAAGTGATCGTCGGATTTTGGATCCCGGGACCTCGGACAGAAGGACACCCGGTTAGTTATATCCGCAAGACAGCTTGCGGAACACCTCCGATTAAGTTGTTGGGGCTGTCTTCTTCTTCTCATTGCCTCGTGGTTCACCGTGCATGTTGGTGGATGGCAGATTGATTGGCGATGACAAAATACATGGGTAACCAGGGCCCATGTAATGCCTAGCACAACCATTGACACTTGGCTATGCCCGCCCGTGTCGCTTGAACTTGTCCTCGTCAAGCTTCACGTTGGAGTAATCTGAGCTTGGGGGAATGCACAGTTAGCACTCAGTTTGGAGTTGAAGTTGACGGCTTTGCTGCATCATCGGGGATGTTCACGCTTGTTGTCTTTTGGACTTGTCGTTGACTAGTCTTGATCACTATAGTCGATATAGTTGGTATTTTCCTTAACGGTATATTCTCGTCAGGAGCTTCGGTCGGCATCGTGGAATTGGGATCTCCACAGTGCCTTTGATGGAATGTTCATCATCAGAAGAGTGTTGGTGATATCGTGGAACTGGGATCTCCACAATATCCTTGATGGAATGTTCATCATCAGAAGAGTGTCGGTGATATCATGAAACTGGGATCTCCACAATATCCTTGATGGAATGTTCATCATCAGAAGAGTGTCGGTGATATCGTGGAACTGGGATCTCCACAATATCCTTGATGGAATGTTCATCATCGGGAGGAGTTGGTTTGTATCATGGAATTGGGATCTCCACGATACCGTTGGCCTCTGTGGTCTTGTTCGCCTTTGGGGCCAAGCTTGCCGACACGGTGTTCCGTTTAAGTTGATGTGACGATAAGTTCCGTCGATACTAGCGGAGTCGTTGGAGAAGATCGCCGAACGGCTTCCAGGATCATTGGAGTCATCGTCTCCATGATGCCGTTGATGGGATGTTTGTCATCAAGAGAACGTTGATGGTATCGTGGAATTGGGATATCCACGATACGCTTGACGGAATGTTCGTCATCGAAGGAAGGTTTGGTAGAAGATCTCCTTAACGGAATATTCATCGAAGGAGGATTAGGTGGTGCCATGGAATTGGGATCTCCACGTCACCGTAAATCCTCGAGGCTTTGTTCACCTTCGGGACTTAGCTTGTTGTTGTTCGGTTCCTTCTTAACGGGATGCTCGTCATCACAAGAGTTGGCCGACACCGTGGAATTGGGATCCCCATGATACCGTTGATGGAATGTTGCCTCCGTGTGTTGGGTAGAGCTGTGCCGCCACTGGCTCGAGGGGAAATAGAACTGCAAGGGAGATGCTGCGCTGTCCCTAGGTGAGAGGAGCCGTCGCCGCCGAGCCACTGGAGGGGAAGGCACACTGCCACGCCGGCTTGAGGCAAAGGAGAGAAAGGGGGCGCCGCCGACCGCTGAACCTGGAGCAAGAGAATGGGCGCTGAGGAGAGCAATGGTGGGCTCCAGCGCCGTGCGTGGAGATGAACCGAGGCCACGCCGCCATTTGCGGGCGTGCCAGTGTATTTATCAATAATACACAAAAGAAAATGGGACAAGGGCGTTTATATTTCATCGTCACAATGAAGTACAACTCCTTGTTGATATTGTGCTATGTAGCCAGGTTGGCTAGGCATCTGTAGGTTAGTGGGCTAGACTTCTTGTTCAGGTGATCGTCGGGTTTTGGATCCCGGGACCTCGGACAGAAGGACACCCGGTTAGTTATATCCGCAAGACAGCTTGCGGAACACCTCCGATTAAGTTGTTGGGGCTGTCTTCTTCTTCTCATTGCCTCGTGGTTCGTCGTGCATGTTGGTGGATGGTAGATTGATTGGCGACGACAAAATACATGGGTAACCAGGGCCCATGTAATGCCTAGCACAGCCATTGACACTTGGCTATACCCGCCCGTGTCGCTTGAACTTGTCCTCGTGAAGCTTCACGTTGGAGTAATCTGATCTTGGGGGAATGCACGGTTAGCACTCGGTTTGGAGTTGAAATTGACGGCTTTGCTGCATCATCGGGGATGTTCACGCTTGTTGGCTTTTGGACATGTCGTTGACTGGTCTTGATCACCATAGTCGATATAATCGGTATTTTCCTTAGCGGTATATTGTCGTCAGGAGCTTCGGTCGGCACCGTGCAATTGGGATCTCCACAGTGCCTTTGATGGATTGTTCATCATCAGAAGAGTGTTGGTGATATCGTGGAACCGGGATCTCCACAATATCCTTGACGGAATGTTCATCATCGGGAGGAGTTGGTTTGTATTGTGGAATTGGGATCTCCACGACACCGTTGGCCTCCGGGGTCTTGTTCGCCTTCGGGGCCAAGCTTGCCGGAACGGTGTTCCGTTTAAGTTGATGTGATGGCAAGTTCCGTCGATGCTAGTGGAGTCGTTGGAGAAGATCGCCGAACGGCTTCCAGGATCATTGGAGTCATCGTCTCCATGATGCCGTTGATGGGATGTTTGTCATCAGGAGAACATTGATGGTATCGTGGAATTGGGATATCCACGATACGCTTGACGGAATGTTCGTCATCGAAGGAAGGTTTTGTAGAAGACCTCCTTAACGGAATATTCATCGAAGGATGATTAGGTGGTGCCGTGGAATTGGGATCTCTACGTCATCGTGAATCCTCGAGGCTTTGTTCACCTTCGAGACTTAGCTTGTTGTTGTTCGGTTCCTCCTTAACGGGATGCTCGTCATCACGAGAGTTGGCCGACACCGTGGAATTAGGAACTCCACGATACCATTGATGGAATGTTCATCATCGTCTTGATATTTATTGGAGCTCCTTTCTCCTAGTGGAAAGTCCATCGATAGGAGGTATGACGGATCATGGAATTGAGATTTCCACGGTACCGTTGGCCTTTAGGGTCTCATTCTCATCTTCAAGCTATGTTGTTGGAATGGAGAGATGTGTTAGTACTGTGGATTAGGATCTCCACAATACCGTTGGCCTTGGGGTCTTGTTCACCTTCGGCGATGTTTGTTGGAACGAGACAACTTCTCCGTTATGTCGATGTGGCAGTTGATCTCGCCGGAATTGATGAAGTTGTTGGAGAAGATCACTGAACAGCTCAAACGGAATCACTATCGAACTATCTTCAGTTTCCTCGAGCGGAACGGCATTCCGCTAGGGGAAACTTGGTGAACAGGGCTCGAAGATGATCGAGGGTGAATGTCCGTAGAGAAACACGATTCCGCTAAAAAAACTTGTTATTTCATGTAATCCGTTTGGGGGTTCCTCGTTTTCAACCGAGGACGATTCAGGGAGGGTTTCCCTTGGTGGAGCGTGACTCTGTTAAAGCTGATGCGTCGTTTTATGTAGTGTCTGCCGTGCTTCACTTGGTGAGGATAACGGTGCACAGTGCCGCGTAGGGCACCGGCCGTCATATATTGCAGAGCGGATGTTCTGCTAGTGACGTCATGACGAAGATTCATCTTAGTAGAAGTGTGATAGCATGTCCAAGTAAGTTAGGTGCGCCGAGCTATAGATGAGGCCGGGATGCACGCCTACCGGGCGCGGCCTTGCATTGAAAGGTGGGAAGAAGTAGATGGCCTCCGCACGCTGGTGCTAAGGGTGGCCGGGGAAGCCATGCCGTCACGTGGATCTACAGGAGAGGGCCACGTCGAGCCTCGGGATGCCGAAGTGGAGGCGGCCGAGCCGTCACTGACCGCGCGTTGAAAAGATGAGAAACATATCTCCGTCTTCGTCGGGCCGGGGACGATGCCGTTGTTGTGCTGGTCGGGGGAAGAATCTGGACGCCACGCCGGAGAAATGGATGCCGCCGCCGCAAGCCGGGCGAAGGAAGATAGCTGCCGCCACCATACGCCGAGCAGTAGAGCAGAGGAGGTCGCCATGCTGCCTCTGTCCATTTGGTAGAGCCGTGCCGCCACCGGCTAGAGGGGAAATAGAATTGCAGGGGAGACGCCGCGCTGTCCCTGGGTGAGAGGAGCCACCACCGCCGCTGAGCCACTGGAGGGGAAGGCACACCGCCACGTCGGGCTGGGGAGGAGTGCCCTACCGGGCTTGAGGTAAAGGAGAGGAAGGGGGCGTCGTCGACCGCTGGACTTGGAGCAAGAGGATGAGCGCTGAGGAGAGCGATGGTGGGCTCCAGCGCCGCGCGTGGAGATGAACCGAGGCCACGCCGCCGCCGATGGAGAGGGGAACGCCGCCGCCACGTCCAGATCAAAGGACGGTTTGTCGTGCGCCGCCGTCCACGGGCGCGACGTCTCGCTGGGCCGAGGTGGAGAAGGGATGGAGCCACTGTGCCGTGCCGTGGTAAAGGGGCGACACTAGCCGTTGCGGCCACATGGAGACGGAGGGGCGGCGCCTGCCACCGCACACGCATGCGTGGGGAAGCAGGGGCGGCATGTCGGCCGTGGGGCAGAGGAGAGGAGAAGGGAGGGGCGGCACCACCGGCCGTCCCGCTTGGCGTGCCGCTGCGTCGGGTCGGAGGAGAGGAAGGGGTGGCAGGCTGGCCGCCCTAGCTGTGGGCAGAGGAGAGGAGAAGGGAGGGGGCGGCGCCGCCAGCCGTCCCGTTTGGCATGCCGCAGCGCTGGGTCGGAGGAGAGGAAGGGGCGGCGCGCCGGCCGTGTGGAGGAGGTCGCCGCTGTCGGCCGCGTGGACGAAGAGGAGGGGCGCAGGCGGCATACAGCAGCCCTGGCCGCCAGGAGGAGACGGGGGCAGCGCGCCGGCCGTGCCTGGTACCTGTGCCGAGAGAGAGAGAGAGAGAGAGAGAGAGAGAGAGAGAGAGAGAGACGAGAGAGAGAGAGACGAGAGTGGAGAGAGAGATGGGAGGGGCGGCGCCGGCCGCCGCCTCTCCTTTGCCTTTTTTTGTTTTTTCTCCCATCCTCTAGGGTTTGCCCCTGTCCTAGTTTTTATAGCGGTCACCTAGGGTTTACTGATTTCGGGCCAGATTTGGGCCAGACCGGTTCCGGGCCAAATTAATCCGCGAAAATATTCCGGGGTTACGGGTCGATCGACGCCATAAAATCTCTTTTGATCAAACATAACTCACGCAGCACGCTACAAACTCAACGCCGCCATGCCATGGCAATGACAGTTGCCGGAGCCTCCAGCGCCGCAAGGGCCATTGGATCTGGCGCCCTTGCTAGCGGATCCAGTCTCCTTGGTGGTGGTGTGAACAGGGAAGGGATAGAAGAAGGGGAAGAGGGGAGGGGGCACTGCCTAGCTCGTCCACCTCGATGGAGTCGACGGCGACGGCAGCATTGAGGAGGCCTATTGCGTTGTCGTTGCCGTCGCTGAGAGCTAGGATTACCAAACTCCACCTTGGCGAATACGACTTCTCCACGAGAAGCTTGATGTTGTCTTGAGCTAACACCGTGTACTCAGACTTGAGTTGATACTTCGCACCTTACGCAGAGCTGCTCGACGAATCTAACTTGACATGTCATCCAAAACAAACACCACCATCTTATGAACTTTCGCTTCAACATGACTCGACGTGCAACAATACTCCCTACACTTCGAATTCACAACTTCCCTGCAGCTCGTATAAACGTGACGTTGTCCTCTTCCCGATCATCACAACCTTGCGTTCTTTTATGATCCCATGGTCCTTTTATCAGCAAAAGTCTAGAACACCATCCTATCATATTATTGAAGACCCAAGCTAGGCGGCTAGAGGGGGGTGAATAGACGCCACAAATTTTTGACGCTATTGTTTTTACCAAAACCCGAACAACTTGACAATTATGTGTACCCATAGCATGCATGACTAAGAGCATGGAATATGTGAGAGTTTTTGCAATCACAATCCTGGTTGTCAAGTGTCCAAAAGAGAGGAATCAATTCAAAGCTTGCTTTACAAAAGAAGATCGAGCGAAATGATCAAAGTGACTTTCAGAAAAACAAAAACAGATTTGTTCTCATTTGAAAGAGATGGATGGTGGCTTTCTGGTGCACTTCAATTTTTGGGAATTTCTATCTCCTCAAAACTCTCTGTAGAAAAATATAAAAATTTAAACAACACAAGCTGCTTTCTGGAAAGCAAAAGCAGATTCTTCAGAGTTTGTTTCTATTTGTAGCGGAGAGATGATGGATTTTTGTTGCTCCAAAAATTGTGGGAATTTTTCTCCCTATGCAAACATGAGTAGTGAAGCACTACACCAAAAATCTTCTCAAGAATCCTTGCACAGAAAATATGGAAAATCAAACACCATGAGCTGTGAAGAACTTCGAGCAGAAAGTTTGGGACTCGGTTTTCACTTCATAGCTCCCAATTGGAGAAACCAGTGTACTTTAAATTTTTACCACAGATGGGTATATGAGTCACACATCGTTTCCAACTAGAATCATCCCAAAATGGTTTTTCTAGATTTTCTAAAAATAGTTTACTGACTGCTAATCGTGGTTAGCTTATGCGTCATCCGTGTTTTTTAAATTACCAACGCATGGATAAACATAGTTAGCCAACAACGCTTTCTACTACTGTTACCAACGGATCTCTATACGTAGTAATAGACCTTTACTACGGCCTCTACAGTAACGCATATTAAATACGTTGGTGTAGACCATAACAATGCATATTTGAGTTTTCAGCAATGCATGTATACGTTGCTATAAGGGGTTTCTTCTTGTAGTGACTCGTGGCGAAGAGTGATTTCATTGCATAGCAGTTGGGGGATTATAAATCACAATTCATATGGTTACAAGCGCTCTAAGTACCACCCAAAACACAGCCAACTCACCCTCTCTATTTCTGAAATTTTCAGCTCGAAGGGGATGAGGAGGAGGTGCTCCCCTCCCCCTCTATTTTTATAGACATCTACATAAAATTATGGTTCTATATGCTTTTAAACTATAATTATATTTTTCAAAGTTATTTTTTATTCTATTATTTCTTAATTTATTTTATAGAATGCAACATTTCTAATGTTTAATTCATTTTCAAACCCTTGTAATGAAATCTTGATTGCATTTTGGAAATTTTTAGATTTTTAGATTTTTTTAACGGGTGACGTGGGTTGCGCCATGTGGCGCAACTAGGGAGCGGCCTGTTAGGGCCTTGTACAATACAATTGATTTGCTCACATCTAAACAGCAGTTGTGTGAAGATTTAGGAGTGGAACAATACCAATTGTCTAAATGTCAGGATAAACAGTATATATATGCCCTTGTGGTCAGCCTCTCCTAGGGATGGCAATGGCCCCATTCCCCGTTCCTCGATATGGAATTCCTCCATTTGAGGATGAGATAAGAAAAACTATCCTCATGGGAATGAAAATGAGAAAATTTAGTCATCTGGTGAAGGAGGGACGAGTTAGTCCCTGAAAAAATTGTACAGGACACTTGGGGGTGTTTTGTTTTAGGGGTGGCTTCATTCCAGACAAATTAATCTGTCATGGGATCACTCCAAGAATGATGAAATGGCCTTTGTGGCTTTGTGCCATGTTTGGTTCCAGAATGGAACGACTATATTGTTTGTTGACTATATTGTTTATTTGGTTTAAGGAATGGAATGATCCTATTTTTGTTTGGTTTGAGGTATGAAACAATCCTATATGTTTAACTGTTGTCTTGTTCAACGTGGAGACGAAAAAGATTTAGCGGTCTTATTTTACAACCATGAAGATCGAATACATCAGAAAATCTTCGATCACTGGCCAAGGATAAATTTGGCACTTCCTTTAAAATTTAATCAACACAATGCAACTGGAGGACATGTCAAAATTTTAATTGTGTAAACTGATTGAATACAATATATAGGAGTACAGGACTCAATGTCCTCAATATTTTTTTCTGTCCACAAATTTGATAAATTGACAAATTTTCTATCCCAACCGATTGATGGAGTAGCAAACTGAAATGCACAAAGACAAGCACATCAATTGGGCAAACAGCAACCTGAAAAAAAAGGTAACTGCAATGTGGTCAAGACCAAGAGGGGAAGGTGATAAATCTGAAAAAAGATATAAGGAGAGCACCGTAGTGTAACACCCCAACATAAAAAAGCTCAAGTGCTACGAACACAGGATACATAATACAATACCTCATAGAAATTTTTTACATCATGTCCCCTATAAACTGATCATTTTTATCCAGAAGATTCATAAATTCACAATAATAAACCACCACTCCAAATAAAATAAAACTATCTTAAGACCGATAATCATCGATCCAAGCATTAAATTTAGTCGACACCGAACAACAATGGTCCAAATTAACATTTAACAAACGAATGAAAACGTACATTTTGAAACTCTAATATTATACGATTCATCTAAATCACCAAGAATTGAATGTGGAGTTTAAAGTGCGTGTGGCATCAGTAGACTACACCCATCCGATACATGCATCAGTGATCACCTAAAAACATAAAAAGCAAGAGTGAGTATAAAACTCAGCAAGAACATAAAACAGGGCAGATCATAACATTATTCTAAAATAACATAAGACATCATAACATGGCTTATTCATAATTTGATATGCAATCATGGAATGCATATGCTCATGCTCATTTTTATATGCATGTACTGGTACCCTGAGTGTACATCCGTCGGTGTCACACACTACACTCCATCCCGTGGAGGTTGACCGCCGAAGCGAGTCTACCCCGCCATCCCATGGGGGGTGCCTACCGAAGTAGGTCTTTCATGCCATCATCATGTTCATAGATGCAAATGCATGGTTTAATCATTATGAGTTCTTACCAACATACCACCTCATGCCATTAATACATCATCAACATAACAATGTAAGTAAGCATTCAAACATACGGTGTACCAAGAAGGATCAGTGTAATATGCACTTGCCTCTTCTCCCAAACGACGTTGAGCGCGCTGCAGGTGGAATCGACCCCAAAGCAGCGTTCCCTACAATAAAACTCCCCAAATCAACTCCTGAGCAAGCGAGGGAGATAGTTACCAACTAGCACTTACTCATGGCCATATAGAACCAGCTAATTAGAATATGGACAACAGCTTAAAATGACCATAACGTCCAAACCGCAAGCCTCAATTTCGCGTTCTTGGACTCTGCGAAAAGGTAACTTCGATACCTACAACTGTCGTAATATAGCCGAAGTCTAAATCTCAACGTAATTTCTAAATTTAAGGGACAAAGCCACTGTTGTACTAAATTGATCTATAAAACTTCGCCTCCACATATACCACCACTACTCCATGAAAACCATCATCAAACTATGGGGAATTCAGGGGGGAAACAATAAATTGCACTACCAAAGACTTAAATGAAGGAAGTACCAAGAATTGACATAAACCCTAACCTTTCCCTTTCTCTTCTCCTCTCTTCTTCGGCTTCCCCTTCCTCTCTCCTACCTCTTTCCAATCTGGCCTTCCCTTCTTCCCTCGCGGCAGCAGCACAAGAACGACGGCGGCAACGACGTCAAGCTTGCTGGAGAGGATGCGACGCACAGAAGTTGGGGTTAAAGAAACAGGAGGTGGCGGCGACTGTTAACGAGGTGCAGGGGAAGTCACAATCCCCTGCCCTCTAATTTTTCTTAAGCCACCAAGTGGCTGGGCCAAGTACTGGGCCTAATAAGCCCACATGCTATCACACCTATTTCATATGAAATGAAAAATTGGAAGGATTAATCACAAGATCCACTGCTTGACCAAGATCTGATGCCAACAGTAGGCTCGAGCATGTAATAATCGCAGAGAAGGGAAGTTGAGGGCATAAAGATCTTGATGACACGACAAGGGATCATGTGCTTCATTGACGGCAAGGGTTCACAGCTCATGTGCTTCGTCGATGGCGTGTCGGCGAGGGCTCATAAGATTTCCTCCATGAAGAACTAGATGGTAAAAGAGCAAGGCGAAAAGGCGTGATTGGTTGGAGGGAATTAAGAGGAAGGAATGGAAATTGAAAGTTCTGTTTTGTAAATTCCTTTGATTGTTTAGAAAGAAAAGAATTGAGAGAGGGAATGGGGGACAGGCAGGGAATTTAATTCCCACTCGCTTCCCATTCCCATTCCTTTTTTTTTCTTATGCCAATCACCCCAGAAGAATCAGGGTGGCACGTCCGTCTTTCGGGGATCATGGCCATTAATTACATTTTGTTAGTCCATTGAGTGATGATCAAGTGACAGATTGGATTAACCCATGACGCAAACCAAACGATGGCTTCGGCTTTTGATCAAATGTTCCAAGAATCACGTTGTCCAGCGAACCAAACACCCCCATAGACTGCTGAAAAAATTTTATTAACCTTTTTAAAATAATTAATTTAAAATTAACCCTCGGCAAAAACTATTTGCAGATCTGACCCCTTTGACCGCGCCAATGCAGACGGCACGGCTAATAGCCTCTGCCGCGCCTACGCATGTGGTGCGGCAAAGGGTGCTACGTACGCGTCCGTGGCCGGCCAGCCGCTGGCGTGGAAGCTGCGGGCCCCACCCTTGCTGCGCCACATGCGCTGGCGCGGCAAGCCCTCATGGCGTGGCAAGGTCAGAATAACCCGAGCCCTTGCGCTCGGGTTTCTTTTCTTCCTCCCCGCTCAGCTCTCTGCCGCAGCCTCCCGTCGCCCGCCGCATCCCGCCGCCCCTCTCGGATCCAAGAAGGGGGAGCTTGTTGCTGTTTTCGGAGGGCCGCATCTGGACACCGGCGTCGTCGCCTCTCTGAACAGCTGCTACACCGACATCACAAGGGATCATGTGCTTCATTGACGGCAAGGGTTCACAGCTCATGTGCTTCGTCGATGGTGTGTCGGCGAGGGCTCATAAGATTTCCTCCATGAAGAACTAGATGGTGGAAGAGCAAGGCGAAAAGGCATGAAGGCGTGATTGGTTGGAGGGAATTAAGAGGAAGGAATGGAAATTGAAAGTTCTGTGTTGTAAATTCCTTTGATTGTTTAGAAAGAAAAGAATTGAGAGAGGGAATGGGGGACAGGCAGGGAATTCAATTCCCACTCGCTTCCCATTCCCATTCCTTTTTTTCTTATGCCAATCAACCCAGAAGAATCAGGATGGCACGTCTGTCTTTCGGGGATCAAGTGACAGATTGGATTAACCCATGACGCAAACCAAACACGGATGGCTTGGGCTTTTGATCAGATGTTCCAAGAATCACGCTGTCCAGCGAACCAAACACCCCATAGACTGGTTAGCCTTGTACCAATCTCCAACCCCTGAGGTCTACAGCCCAACTCCTTAATACACGGGCCCACAAGGGCAATTGGCCAAGGCCAGGTCCAACAGCCACAGCAGTACATATCTTTCTTTCTAGCACACGCAGCCTGGGATTTTTTTTTTAAAAAAAATCAAAACCTTCTATCCGCCAGAGTTTGATGTCGATTCATCCACATTTTCATGACTTCTAGAGGAAAGCTTACTGCTTGCTGGTTGAGAGCTGTATGAGCGTCCAGGAGCCGAACGCCGCCTAGATGTTGCATGCCTCGGCCTCAGGGCTTGTTTGGTTTGAAGCTAAACTTGCCAAACTTTAATATGCCTAACATGCTAAAATTGCCTAAGCTTAGTTCTTGAAATTCCTTGCCATATTTTTTCAGTCACAAGCAAATTTGCCACACTTTGATGTGTGTATGGCATGTGGGGTCTATGTGGTAGAAAAGGAATCTTGACTAACCTTAGATGTGAACCAAACAACAGATTTAGTCAAACTTTTCTAACCTTAGACGTGGCAATGTTAGTCAACTTAGGCTTTAACCAAACAGGCCCTCAATCCCTCTTACCTTTCTCCGGTCTTCTTCTCCTAGTGCCAAAGCCTAACATCATGATCGATGGACTTAGGCCCTTATATTAATGCTGCAACAAATAAAATAAAAAGAGAAAAATAAATAAATAATGGTTGAATAGTGCTGGCTAACTTATGTTAGATTTGGGTTGGTGATGCCCTAAGGGTCTCATCTCAAAACTCCTCCCTTGATGCTACAACATAAGTCTACAACGGTGATGGTCAGAGGGGATCATGAGCAAAAGTAGCATGTGGAGTGGCATCTCGACAGTAAAGGACCAGTGCGTGGAAGCGGAGTATCTTGTGTGCGTAGAGTAGCATCCCAGCGGTGCTGCACCCTCGGATCTATACGCCATATTGACGACGAGTCCCCTTACCGAGCTATCAAGTTTATGAGTGCGGGGACACATCGGGTCCCCGTTTCTTGGTCGGGCTTGCTGATGGGGACAGAGGGAAATCCTTCCCGGATACTTGTTAAAAAACTTTAAACTAAAGCGGCATGACAAACAATTGTCACACTAAAGCAAGCAACTAGGGGAAAGCAAAAAAAAAAAAAAAAAAATAAGCTCTGCCTCGTAACGACCTTATAATTAAAATATCATGACGGTTGTAATTATGAGCAACATCACATAGAAGATAATCATTGATCTTGAGTCTGTAATTGTTGCACATAACAGCAATGAGCTGCTAAGCATGGCCCAACTGCCCAACATTTGTGCGCCTCATTGCTTTACCGAGGTACTAGTACTATTTTCTTTTCACTGTAGCACTCACTCCAAGCCACAGGTCTCTCCGTGGGCTACTGCTACGTTGTGCTCTGGCCCATCAAGCGTTGCGCTTGCACACCCTGGTCCACGGCCTGCTAGCGATGGACTAGTTGCAAGCATGTAATTAAATAATACTTTCACATTACTGGATGGATCAACAATTAATGACATTGCATCGAATAACAACGTTGAATAGCTCTGCTAACTGTCCAGGAAATACACCCTCCTTTTCATTCTATAAGGCGTAATTTGACTTAAAAAAAAGTTAGACGTTATCAATTTTAACCAACAATTAGCTAAATTATATGCATCATTAATGGGTGGAAGTTATATCAACATGTTTATATTTCAAATTGATTTGAATATAATGTAATATTAGAGCAATGAACAATATATAATAAGAGAAACTAGCGGTTAAAGTCTGTCCCAAAGACTTTTTCAAGTCAAAATATGCCTATAGAATGGAAATGAGGGAGTATGAATGTACAGCGGCCTCGCATTAAGACCTTGCTAATTACACGTGATTTGTGGTGCGTACAAATCGCTGAGATAGGAGTGGCTAACAATGAAGGGTCATTTAAATTACACCATTCCATTCTATTTTACACTAAACATTATATGTAGGTCTAAGGGCTTGAATATTTGTTTTGGCAATTGATACACATTATTCTCAAATGGGGAAATTCTCGGTATTCATGGACCCCACAAGAGGTGATTCTCTGGTGGCGACCTTGCTCAAGACTAAAGACTTTATTTTTATATGTCTTTTATGTCTTTGGGTGACTGGTTGGCTTAACCTAGACGTTTATTCGAATCCTCTCTCCGTAACTGCAGGATCCTAGGAGCATTATCGCGTCCTTTTGTCGTCACCCATGTTCCAGAAAGTTCTAGGGTCTTCTGGGTTTGGGTTTCTCGCTCTTGAGTCGTTTTAGTAGCCCACAAGTTCCCAAAGTGTTTCCGATACTTTTCCGGAGTCTGTTTCTTGCCTTGGAGATGGTTTTGGCACGACGTGAAGTGTTCTAGAGATTTTCGGAGTAGTTTTCCCGCCCTTGGAATTTATTTTTGGCACCAAATAGTTCTAAATCTTCAAAAATATATTTGTTCGGACAGTGCAGCATCAATAGTGCATTTTGTGGGCTACTGGCCATGATGGGCAACCGGGCCTGGACAGTCCAACCCCTAGGCACAGACAGTTCAGCCCAAGTAGCCCGGTCTCGGCCTCCGTGACAGTTGTGTGGGTTTTCACATTTTTGAGGTCCTTCCCGTGCTTGGATTAAAAAAGTCAAAACATGAAACTTGTAGAGATTTTCGAGACGCGTCTTTTTTGTGTTTTCAAGTTTTTCATTTGACCTACAGAAAAAACCATATAAATTCGGAAGCTTTCAGCTAGCAGTAGGCGCCCTAGGGGTTAGTGGTGTCGGACTGTCCGAACTAAGACATGTCGTCTGAAGCACTGTTGATGTGATGCTTTTGGCTAGACTGTGCGGCCCTTGAGCCCGGATTGTCTGGCCCAAGTTTTCTCCTCTCCGTCTTAGATTTTTTTTAACCAAGAGAGCGTGCCTTCATCCAAACTGTCCGGGGATTGCCCGGGGTTTGTCCGGCCTAAGTTGTGAAATTGGATCTCACGAACCCACCTCTAGGTTTTTGGAGTGGCTCTCGGTGTGGAGGTATTTAAGATCTATATCAGGCCAAGGAGAGGGTTGAGAGACTCCATTTGAGGTTGCTAGTGCCTTTCCTTAGAAGATTTTGTCTCTCCCATGCAGTCCTAGGGTTAGGGTTTCATGTGTGTGTGTGAGAGGTGAAGGTGAGGCTTAGAGCAGCTCATTTGCAACCCTATCCTTCCATCCCAAGCTAGAGACGGCTCTCGCATGGTGGTCTAGGGTTAGGACCCCATGTGTGTGTGTGGGAAAGGTGTTGGTGAGGTGAGTGGTCTTTGATTTGTGCTCTTGGGACTCCGTCGCCGGAAGGAGAATCTTCACCAAGCCGTCTTCAACAAGCCTTCCTTGTGTTCTTGTGCACCTCCGTGTGTCGGGAGGAGGCCACCGTGTGTCGGTGGAGACAAAATATTTCCAAACCCTTCGAAAGGAGGATAGAAATATTAAGACCATTAATGATAGCAATACGAGGATCGTTGATTTAGGCAAGCCGTGATAACTCTCCCTATGGGTACAACAATAATGATCAAGGATGTGTTGCTATATCCCGAGTCAAAGCATACTTTGTTGAGTTTTAAAGACATCCGCATGAACGGGTTCCATGTTCAGACCGATCGTGAGAGCGGGGCCGAATTCCTGCTCATGATGCTAAAGGACAGATGTGACAAACGAGTGGTTGAAAAAATCCCTTCCTTCTCGTAAGACCTGTACTATACGCATATTAAATCTTCTCCCCATATTGCCATGCAAACTGAGGTAGCAAACGTAGGCCCCTATAGAATATGGCATGATCGTCTAGGTCATCCTGGTATGAGAATGGTGCAAAGAATTACTAAAAATTATGTAGGTCACAATTTTAAATTACCTAATTCCCAAAAACCCAGAAACTTTGTGTGCACCATGCATGCTAAAGGGAAATTGATAGTTAGGCCCTCTGAACTAAAGGTCCAAGAAGAAACACTGAGTTTCTTGGAAAAAAATTCAGGGTGATATCTGTGGATCCATTCTGCTTGTTCCAGGTCCATTTAGATATTTTATGGTCCTAATTGATGCGTCTACTAAATGATTTCATGTGTGCCTTTTGTCCACATGGAACCATGCTTTTGCTAAGTTGATTGCCCAAATAATTAAACTGAACCCAACTTTCCCAAAGAAACAATTAAATCCATCCGGAAGGACAGTAACGCTGAGTTTACCTCGCGGACATTTAATGATTATTGATTAACTATGGGCATAACAAAGATCATTATATCCCTCATGCGCACACCCAAATCGGCTTGATAGAGTCGTTGATCACGAGGATTAAACTGATACCTAAACCTTTTTATTGCAAAATAACCAGCTTATAACTAGTTGTTGGGGCCATGCTGTGACATCCTAATAATAAAATTATTAGAATGTTTCAAGTCATAATTAAAAAGAAACAAATTTAAAAATTATTTATTATGATTCTTCAATAAAAACCCTAACTTTTAAACAATTACATTTAATATAAATAAAATAAATAATTTATTATTATTTACATTACAATTTACAAAAAGCTTTTTCCTCTCTTCTCTTTGCTCTCTCGATCCTCCTCGGTCGAAAATCTAACATTCTCTCTCAATTGAAACCCCGGCTCGACCATTGACCATAACCCTAAAACCCCCTGGTTAAGCCGACCGTCCGTCCGTCCCCTTCCTTGGCCGAAACCCTGAACTCCCTCGGTCGAGCCCAAATTTGTGTTCCGATCAATACCCTAGTGTTGTCCAAGACATATTCCTCTCTACACCTCGCCTAAAACCTGAATGAGTCGGCCTTCCTTGTAGCTTGGCTGACCATTGTACAACAACTGAAACCCTAGTTTTGGTTGACCTCCGTCGGAACACTAGTAGGTCAAACGCCTGTCTCTCTCGACAGACACAAGCCCATGGTCTGATCAAGCAAACCGCTTCGCTCTTTTCTCTCTACCTCTTTCCCATTATCAACGTAGACCGAAACCCTAATCCCTATCCGACCTCCTTTGTATCATAGGCCAATCGAGTTCTCTCTCTCTCTCTCTCAGCCAAGCTGTACCTCACCAGCCTCTCTATTTAAACCAGCAACACCCTCATCACATCGTCCCATGACCATCGAACCCAAACCCTAGGTGTGTCGGTGCCCGAGATCATCGTTATCTACACATTCATCGCCACTGGCCAAGACATTGGCATCGTGTCGCCCTTTCGAGGCAGCCACCGCCGAGGCCCACTTCCACCCTGCAGCCGTGAGCCGTCGCGGCCTGCGCCTGTTGCACATCGGAGCTCAAGCCACCACAGCTATCCACCGATGAGGAGCCACCTCAACCGAGTTCATCGGCTACCCAAACTCCCAATTAGGCCCTATCTATAGCCCATGAATGATCCAATCACACACCACCTTAACCAATGGCCTAAATCTTCGTATAAATTGCCCAAAACTCAGCCGATCAATACCCCCAAAAACCCTAGCCACCGCCAGGAGCATCGCCGCCGCCCTTGGCCGAGCCATGCCCTTGTGCCGCCCGAGCCGCGCCACCTCTGGCCCGCACCCTTGCCTTGTTGCCGCTCCTCCCCAAACCGAGCCGCCTCTAGAGCAACAGCGCCGCCGGGCCAACTCACCGCCGCCGCCCCAGTGCGAAGGTCGTGCCGCGCCGTCGTCCTCACCGAGTCACCGCCACCCATATCAGAGCGCGCCCAGCCTCTGCCCCCATTGCCGCCGCACCCCAGCCTAGCCCGTGCAGCCCAGATGCCGCCACTGCCCCATCTCGTAGCATCGCTGCCCTGCCCTGCCACCGGCGTGATGACGCGCCATCGTTGCCGCCATGCCTACCGACCTTCGCGCCGCCCCAGATCGAAGTTGCTGCCGCCCTGAAGAGCCGCGCCACCATCCTCGCCAGAGCCTCACCGCCTCACCGGAGCGCCGCCCCCTTCCCCATCCAGTGGCCTCCCTCTCCCTCAGCGGTTTTCCTCCCTCCCTTTCTCTCTCTCTCTCTCCAGCCCAGTGCTTGGCTGTGGGGATGAGACAATGGATTTGGGACGGTTTTACTGTTCAATATGAACAGTAACTCTTCAACTTTTTAGTTCTCCTAGACTGTAAGTCGGATTCCCTCCCAACCAATTTCGTTGAACTCTAGTTGATATACACTACCTACTATACTAATCTCGTATTTTTCAGAGTTCCCTTGCAGCAGCCTCTGCGTTATCATCTCGTTAGGCGTGTCGTCATTGCCGATTTCGCCGAGCAGGCGTTTAGCGACGCCATCGAAGGGAAAATACTCCGTCCTGGGTTCGCTCGAATCCGATGCATGTTTGGAAGACCGAGGCATCTTCGTCAATAAATTGTTTTATATTTTTATTAAAATATATTTACTATTATTTATATGTTTTCATCTCGCTTTGCGTGTAGACCGTGCCGATATTTTTACCGGATGTCGCAAGTGCCGAAAGATTCCTGGGAAATGGTCAAGACTAAGGCTTAGGTCAAGGCAACGCCATCTGAAACACCGGAGCCGTACGCCCTAATGGATTCACAAAGGATCATCAAGACTCGGACTTCGAACCGAGACGTCTCCACGAACAGTGTTGATCATTAACGTCGACGATTCCTTGCGATGCCGATTGCTGCTAAGAAAGCACTAGTTGTTTGCATATTCTTGTCCTATGTTTTACTAACCCTGTTTGTCCAAAAGTATGTGCTCTCTTGGCTATGATTTAGGACAACAATTTTTGGACGGAGGGAGCACAATCGTCGTTACTTTTCGTATTTCACCTTTAAATGCATATTAGAATAGTGTGTGTGCCTTATTCATGTTAGTCATTTACTGGCATGACTAGACCTCATTTGATGAACCCTCTACTGCTTCCTTGCCTATCATTTGACTAGATGTTAGGATTGCATTGGGATTCACTATAAAATGTGCCCTTGTGAGGCGTATACTTCGTAATGGTGTTTTTGGTTAAACCTAAACAACTAAAACTAGTGTAGAAAGGCCATCTCCTCCTCGGAAGGTCTCCTCCACCAGTGACGCCAAGGTCCAGATCACATTT
Source organism: Raddia distichophylla (assembly GCA_005191435.1). NCBI lineage: Eukaryota > Viridiplantae > Streptophyta > Magnoliopsida > Poales > Poaceae > Raddia > Raddia distichophylla. The sequence goes on along the minus strand of SPJY01002222.1, from coordinate 4,113,613 downwards.
CCATCTGGCCGGGAAGGTGAGCGCCTGAGGCTCCGCTCCGCTCCGCCGCTGGCCACTCCGGCGAACGCGGACAACCTTTCTCCCGCTGCTATGCCGTCCCCACCCTCCTCTTGGAGCTGTTGGGCTCCTAGCCCATCCTCCTCCAGCCGCCATGCTCTGCGGCACTTCACTGCGGTGCCTCCCGCTCCAGTGAGAAGACCGGCGTCCTACGCCGCCGCAGTACGCTGCACTTACACCATTCCCCCTTTGAGCTCTCCCACTTCCCAAATCCGAGATCCCCGCATTCATTCCGACCCCCTTCGCCGGCCATTCTTGTCCATCCACCCAACCAAGCTCCGGTGCTCCCCTCCACCATTGTTCCACCCTTGGCTGCCGTGCCTTCTTCCCCAAAATGGGAGCGCGTGCGCCCGAAGAGCCGTCGGCGTGCTCTGCGCTCCCCTCTCCCAGCGACCGGAGTTATGGCCGCCACCGCTCATCCGCCTCGCCGTAGCAGCGCGGCCGCCCTTAAAGGCCGGTGCAGCCGCTGCCTCGCCAAAGACCATGTTGCTGCCTTCTGCCGAGACCCAGTGAAGTGCATCACCTATCATCGCTCTGGGCACCTTGCCCGGCACTGCCGCCGCCGGGTCGCCGCGCCCCCTCTTGCTCCACCTGCACCGCTCCTGCCCCTATTGCCGCCCGGCATGGCTCCGCCCCGGAGATCATGCTTCGCCGCGCAGCGTCCACCGTCTGCTCGGGTATCCGTCGAGGTTTCCGACGCGGTGCGCGCGGACGCTGAGGAACTCCACCGTCGCGCCGTGCTTGTTGCTGTTTTCGGAGGGCCGCATCTGGACACCGGCGTCGTCGCCTCTCTGAACAGCTGCTACACCGACATCCCCCTCATGGACCTCACCGTCACCCACCTTGCCCACCGCCACTTCCTCGCCCGCTTCATCTACCCGGAGCAAGCCCGCCACACCGCGCGCCGATCCTTCCACACTAACGGCAGAGATTTCCGATTGGAGAGCTTCCCCGTCGACGTCCACTCCGCGGGCGCCCCTGGCGCTACCCGTTTCCACGCCCTTGTCTTCATCGAGGGCCTGCCCTTGCAGGTTTGGTCCACGGCCGTCGTCGACCGCATCTTTGCCGGGGTCGGGCGAATTGATGTCGTCGAACGGGAGACGTGCCTCCGGCTCGAGCTCATGGATCAGTCGCCGTACATGGAGGCTAATCGGAGAGGCGTCCGCGGCCCTGCTCTCCTTGCCGGCGCGCCACGGCCACGTCCTCCTTCGGTCTCCGTCCACCACCTCCTGCTCTACCTCGACTCAGTGGAAGACTTCTCCAACATCTCCGCTCGTGTTGGCGGTGGCGCCCCCGTCCTCGACGCCCCGCACGCTTGGTAGCTAGGCCAGCTAGGCCGCACGCCCCGCACCGCCGCCGTGACGACTCCGACAGCGACGACAACGGAGCCGCCGACCGTGACCGCCCGCACCTCCGCCCCCCTGGGAAGGAGCCGGTTTGCTCGCGTGTTTCTACACGGTCTCCACCGACGGGTGCGTGGTCCTCCCGAAGCCGCTCCCCGTCTCGTCGTCGCGTAAGCTCCCGCTATCGCCACCGTTCTTCACGTCCGCGCACCCGCTCTCCGTTCGCTCCAAGACTCGGCGACTCCTCCGCTTCGTCGTCCTTTGGCGCTGCCCAGCGGCCGCTTGGCTCGCCGCCGCGGCAGAGCCGGGTGTCTCCGGCCCCCTTGGCCGGAGCCGCCTCGCAAGCTGTTTCGCCGCCGCCGGCCCTGCTAGGTTGCCGCCCCTCCCCGGTGGCCCAGCCTCCGAGCGCGACATCGGCTCCGGCGCCGCCCGTGTCCGCGCCCATGTCCTGCCGGCAGCAGGCCCTGCCCGTGGCTCAGGAGCCCTCGGCTGCAACGCTCCTGACAGCCTCGGGCGGGGGCGGTTCAAACCGCATCCTGCGGTCAACGCTCCACCAGCCAAACCCACCACCCGTGCCTTCGCTGCCCTCTGGGCCGTTGCAGCCAGCCATGTCATAGCTGGCCTTGTCACCGGGCTTCCCAGGGCCTTCTGCTCAGCCCCAGCTTCTCTCCTCCCAGGCCGCAGGCTCTATCAGCCCAGACACCACCTCTTTCGGCCCAAACCCCATGCTTTCGAGTTCTGCCTCTTTTCCACCCCACGAGCACCCTTCCATCGCTGCCTTTGACCCGATGACTCTCGAGGCCGCCCTTCCAGCGACCCAGCCCCCCTCTTCGATCCCCGGCTTCCTCGCTAAGGCCATGATCGCTACATCCGCCCCCCTAATCTCGTCCTCTCCGCCTAGGCGCTCCCGCCCCAAGCCGCCCACCACGATCCGGCGCAGCTCCCGCCATGCTTTCTCTCGCCCTGCCCTCGCCCCTGCGGGTTCCTCTTTGATACCTGCCATCCGCAGGGCCTAGGGGTTGCTTGCCCGGCGTCTAGGGATCTCCTCCCCTAGCGTCGTCAACGACCTAACCACGCAGCTCGAGTCCCTCCTCTCCGCTACCTCGCTAGACTCAGCCGTGCGCTCCGCCATCTCTGACCTCTGTGGGCTCGCTCGCCCTGCGATAGACCTCTCTGCCTTGGGTTCGGCTGTGGTGGAGGGTTGCCCCCTTCCCGCTCAGTAGCTTCTCCCTCCCCCCCCTCCGCGCTAGTGCTTTCTTTCCTTGTATCATGCTCCCCTTTCACTGTACCCTGCATCACCCACCTGCGTGTGGGCTTAGTGTCGTGTCGGCCACCTGCGTGTGGCACCCTATACCTAGTTCTGGGTCCCTGCCTGCGTGCAGTGTTCGTCTCTTCTATGCGCCTGCGTGCGGAGTGTCTGGGTTGATCAGACCCCTGCATGGGCCTTGGTCAGCCCCTTTAGTCCTGTCGCCTCGTGCAGAGTGTCCGCCTGCGTGCAGTGTTTGTCTCTTCTATCCGCCTACGTGCGGAGATTCTAGGATGTTCCGACCCTTGCACGGGCCTCGGTCACCCCCTTTAGTCCTGCCACCTGCTTATGGCAGCAGCCTTTTTTGCTTGTTCCCGGGGGTCCCTCTACCACTTTCAAAGGGCCCTCTTTTTACTGTGCTTCTACTGTGTCCTCAATGAGAATTCTCAGCTGGAATGTTCGCGGCCTCAACTCGGCGGCCAAGCGCGACGTCGTTGCCGCCCTCGTTCGTGCGCACAACCCCACCATCCTCGTGGTGCAGGAATCCAAGCTCTCCAACCCAACTAGCCAGCTCATGATGGAGGTGTGCGGCCATAAACTGCGAGGCGTCCTGCAAGTCCCGGCATCAGGCACCAGAGGAGGCCTGCTCCTTTTTTGGGACGATTCCCTCTTACAACTCTCGGACCCCCTCCTTCTCCAGCACTCTGTCTCCGCCCGAGTCTCGTTCGGTGATGGGCAAAATAGCTGGATCATCTCCAATGTCTACAGGCCTACAGACGAACCTGACAAGCTTCTGTTCCTCCAGGAAATGCAAACCATCGCCTCCCACTTCTCCGGGCCATGGCTTATCCTGGGTGACTTCAACCTAATCTACAAAGCCTCCGACAAAAACAACCTCCGCCTCAACCGGAGTCTCATGGCCCGCTTCCGGTTAGCCCTCAACTCCTGCTCTCTCAGGGAGATCCACCTCTCCGGCCAACGCTATACCTGGAGCACTGAACAGTCCAACCCTACCCTAGTGCGGCTTGACCGAGCCTTCGTGAATGCCGGTTGGGAGCTACTCTTCCCGTCTTGTTCCCTCTTACCGCTTTCCTCCTCCACTTCAGACCACTGTCCCCTTCTCCTCACCGCTGAAAGGCTCCATAGGCCACCAAGACGCTTTCGCTTTGAGAATTTCTGGCCGACAGTCAATGGCTTCCTAGAAATCGCCCAACAATGCTGGCGCGAATCGTCTCCGCGCATGCCCACCCACCCGCTCCGTCGCTTTAACTTCAAGTTAACCCGTCTGGCCTCTGCCCTACGGCGTTGGAGTCGTTCCCAGGTGGGCGATACAAAGCTCCAGCTTGCTCTTGCATCCAAGGTCATCAGGCTATTAGACGTGGCAATGGAAGTTCGAGTCCTCTCGGAGGAGGAGCTATCCATTCGACGATAGCTCAAAACCCGCATTTTGGGTCTCAGTGCCATCGAGAAGATCAAATGGAAGCAACGCTCGTGTCTCAATTGGCTACGGCTTGGTGACGCAAATACTAAGTATTTTCACCTCAGGGCAAACGGTCGGCGCAGGAGAAACGCCATCCACTCCCTCCAAAGCCAATCCGGATTGCACACAGAGTTCCAAGATCTAGCTAATGTGATTCACCACCACTTCAGCACCATTTTCGGCGAGGTCTCCTCCTCCAATCACCCACCGGTCACTCGCTCCCTCAACTGGAACTTCCTAGGGCTGCCAACGGTCGATCTATCCTCGCCGGATGACCCACTTCCCATAGAGGAGCTCAAACAAGTTCTTTTCTCCCTTCCATCCGACAAGGCTCCGGGCCCGGACGGATTCACCTGGAACTTCTACATAGTGTGCTGCGACTTCATCTCTGGAGATCTTTTTGACGCACTCCAGTGCCTTTTTAATTTAAAGGACTCCGGGCTCGCAGCACTCAACAATTCCCACATCATCCTACTACCAAAAAAGAGTGCCCAATATCCGCTTCGGACTATCACCCCATCAGCCTCATCCACAGTGTGGGTAAACTTTTCACCAAAATCCTCGCCTCCCGCCTTGCCCCTTTCATGAACGAGATGATATCCCCCTGCCAGAGCACTTTCATCAAGAAAAGGCACATCCAAGATAATTTTCTCCGGGTTCAGTGCAGCGTCAAATCCCTCCACAGATCCAACACCCCATCACTCCTTCTCAAACTAGACCTTGAGAAAGCTTTCGATTCCATCCATTGACCCTACCTGCTAGACAACCTCCGAGCCCGTGGATTCGGCGTTCGCTGGCGCGCTTGGATCTCGATGTCCCTCGCTTCATCTTCTTCCAGGGTGCTTCTTAATAGCCACCCCATAGATAGCATTCAACATTGTAGAGGCCTCCGGCAGGGAGACTCGCTTTCCCCGCTCCTTTTCAACCTTGCCATCGAACCGCTCATTGCCTTGCTCAATCGCGCAACCAAATCAGGTGCGCTGACGCCATTACAAGGCCCCTCCCAGGCCACCAGGATCTCCCTTTTTGCGGATGATGCAGCCATCTTTTTACATCCTTCCAAGGATGATGTCTCAACCCTCGCTGCGCTTCTCCGGGAGTTTGGTGCTATCTCCGGCCTTCGCACAAACTTTTCAAAAAGTCAAGTCGTGCCAATCAAATGCGATAACATTGACCTCGACCTTATTCTCCAGGACCTCCCGGCAACGAGAGCTTCCTTCCCCATCAAGTATCTCGGGATGCCACTTTCTGTCAAGCGACTGCGCCACGTGCACTTCCAACCACTCATCGACAAAGTATCATCCAGACTGGCCGGCTGGCGTGGCCTATTGATGTCCAAAGGAGGGCGTCTCACGCTGCTCAAAGCAGTTCTATCCGCGATCCCGTCTTATGTTTTATCCGTCATCAAGCTGCCCTCCTCAGTCATCAAAAAAAATTGACTCTATTAGGAGGGGCTGGCTTTGGAAAGGCAGCGACCAAATGGGTGGGGGAGGCAGAGTCAACTGGAGCACGGTCTGCTCCCCGACCACGCTGGGTGGCCTGGGAGTCCTGGACCTCTCCCGCTTCTCCAAGGCTTTGAGATTGCGTTGGATGTTCCTCAGCAGATGTATCCCCACCCCAGCCTGGGCCCTCGTCACATCCGTCGCTGAATCCGAACCGGACTACGCCCTGCTAAGAGCCGGGTGCTCGACCGTTCTGAGAAATGGTGCCACCATCTCTTTTTGGCACGACAATTGGCTCTCCAGCTCAGCTCCGAGACACCTTGCCCCTGTGCTCTTCAACGCGTCAGCTCGAAAGAACAGATCGGTTCTCGACGCCACAACAAACTTAAGCTGGCTAACCGACCTGTCGCGTAACCTCGCACCACAGATGATCCCCGACCTCATCTCGCTTCTTGGCAGACTGCCCACGTGCAGCTTTCTCATGACGTACCCAACAGGTTTCCCTAGCGTTTCACCGCAGATGGCTCTTTCTCTGTCAAATCAGGCTACCTGTTGCAATTTGCAGGTCGCGTATCACAACCAGGTCTGCAGCAGGTCTGGAAGCTTTGGGCGCCGTCCAAGTGCAAATTCTTCCTTTGGACACTACTGCACAGAAGGATCTTCACAGCTGACGCCTTACTTCGTCGCCAATTGCCAAATGATTACTTCTGCCCCCTGTGCAGGCGTAACTTGGAAACGCCCGAGCATCTCTTCCTGCAGTGCGATTTCACCAGCGAAATCTGGACGTGGGTGGCTGACCTTCTCAGTACTTCTCGCCTTAACCCAATGAGTTGGTATCACACTAGCGCCATCCAAACCTGGTGGTCGGTCGACATTCTTCAAGGCGGGCCTCCTAAGGGTGTCCTCTCAGCCGCCTCCGCCACAATCTGGATGATTTGGCTTGAGCGGAACAACCGGATTTTAGACCAGACTACTAGGCCAGTCTCGGTCCTTTTTACCTCGCTAACTGATGACCTGCGCCTATGGGAGGCCGCAGGAGCCCCTTTTGTAATAGGGTAGTCTTTTTTTCTTTGTGCCCAGCGGGGGAGGGGCCTGTTTTTTTCTCCCCCACTCTGTACTCTCCCTCCTACTTTTGATCAATACAAGGCAGCTCTCCTGCCCCTTTGCTAAAAAAAAAATAGTGTAGATTGCCTAGGGAGACCCAACAGTGATGGTTCCTAGAATGTGGTGGAGATTCGAGGGTCTCCTCTAATAAGGACTCAGGCTTGTGTATTACTAAATCAAACCTTACCGTACGACCATTTGTGCCTTTGGCCCTGGCTTAGTACCCTATGAAACCCACTAACCACTTCTCACAGGCTGTCCGGCTACGTTTCGGTACTATTGCCCTAGGGTGAGGCTCGCAACCTTACCTGAGGGGTAGGTGCGTTCCTGAGACCGATTGGCTTAATTGGGGAACGCCCGTGGGTGGTGTCTAGAAGTAGTAAGCACCCTACCGCGGAGGGCATCAGTGGGGCCGGGGAAACCAAAAGAGAGGGCAGGCGAAGTGGTGGGCGTAGTAGGCTGGAAAAGTCTTGTACCGTATCTCCTAGTGGATGAGATGGGGCTTGTGGGAAATTTGCACACACTCTACAGAGTTAAAACTATCATGATAGCCGTGTCCACGGATATGGACGGGGCGAGAGGTTTGCACATGTAGATCCACCTTTTTAATAATTAAACCTGACTAGATTAGGCTGGGATTGGCCTGATGTGATGATGCACCTTTCTTTGATGTTCAAGATGATTGGATCAATTCATGCATTGAACCAATTTAAAACTTGTTTGCTAAAACTTGATTAGTAAATAGGTTTTGTGTAAAATAGCCAATTCCCCGATCTTTGCCATTGCATATATTTGCTATGGATTGCTTGCTAAGTAGCCGCGTACTCGTTATATCTATCGCGTGTGCAGGACTAGCTGCGGTTGTCCGATTCAATTGCTTGGATATCGTCGCAGAAGGCTGTTGCTGCTCTAATGTTCTCTTTATTCGTTCTTAGTTTTTGGAATATCTATATTACTGTAATAGCATAGGTTTGACAACGTGGTGTACATGCCAATCTCACTACCCCAGTGTACCAACATGGGTCCTCACTGGAAACTAGGGGTTTACGTTGGGTTTGAATCTCCATCAATAATTAAATACCAGGAGCCTATGACTGGGGATTTTTATAAGGCTCGGTATGCTAGTTGTATTTTTGATGAGGACAATTTTCTAATATTAGGGGAAGATAATAAGTAGCACTTAGAAGGAATGTCCGGAAATAGATTGGAATGCTTGGGGCATTCAGTCCTTAGATCCACACACTAAAGAAACTAAACAAGAGGTTCAAAGAATCATATATTTGCAAATGGCGACAAATAGTTTGCTAGATTCATTCACCAATCATAAGGGTGTGGCTAAGTCGCATATTCCTGCTAATAATGCATCAAAAAGAGTGGAGGCACTCTAGCGGCAGCTGGCCACTCTGGCCCAAGCCCCCTTGGTCGGAAGAGGGGGAGAGATCCAGTTACACGTGACTCTGACCCATGGAGACGCTTGCATATGCATAAGGTCAATGTAGACTTATCAACATCGTCAGGGAGTTGGGAAAAACCTTCCTGAAGATGGTCGCCATCAAGGTGATGGTGTGCCTAGTTGCAACGTGCGCACACACATAGGCGTTGGGTGTTTGGAAAGCATCGACCTCATCGTTTTGGGAAATCATGGGGAGTCGGCAGATATGAATGAGGAAATATCCAGTAATTATATAAAATCAGGAGAGCTGTTTAAAAGAAAAGCTACTAATGTGAGAAAATTACACCATTAGTCCCCAAACTTGTCCCGCTTGTGCACATAAATCTATAAGTATCGAAACCTCTTATTTAGGTATCCAAACTTGTGAAACCGTTGTAATTTGGTCCACAAGCTGGTTTTTTAGCTTGTTTTGGGTGACATGAACTAGCATGTCAGTGCAAGAAAAACAAATTGCCACGTAGGCGCTGGCATGACAGTCCACATATCAAAACAGCCAAAAAAACCAGCATATGGACCTGATTGCAATGGTTTCGTAAGTTTGGATATCTAAATAAGCGGTTTCGATACTTACGTATTTATGTGCACATACAGGATAAGTTTGGGGAGTAATGATGCAATTTCCTCCTACTATTGTCAACATATACTATTGTGCCAACTCCTCCAAAGATGTTCCATGTTGGAGCAAAATGGGTGTTCAAGCGAATGATGGATGAAAATCACTAGTTGGTGAGATATAAAGCGAGACTTATATCGCAAGGGTTTACACAGTGACCCGGCATCGATTATGATGAGTTCTACTCTCTGGTCATTAGTGGAATAACATTTCGATACTTGATATCACTGGCAGCATGCATGATTTTGAAAATGCAGTTGATGGATGTGGTGAACACATATTTGTATGGGTCACTAGATTCGGATATCTATCTAAAAGTCCCTGAAGGGGTAAATATTTTGAATCAAGGAGATAACAATGTGGAGCGTAAAGATTGAAAAGTCGTTGTAAGGGTTAAAGAAGTTCAAAAGGATGTGGTATAACTGACCTAGTGAATTCCCCTGAAGAAGGGATACACAAGCAATGATGATTGTCTCTACGTGTTTTCTAAGAAATCCCTCATTACTAGAGAACGGACCTTCTATCCCGGCACATCAATTCCGGTTAACTACAAACCCGGATTGATAGTGGCATCAGTCTCGGTTCATGGCTACTAGGCCAAAAGCACGATTTTTCATCCACATTAGTCCCGGTTTATGTTACAAACCGGGATAGAAAAGCGCTTTGGCAGATGGGTACATGCCACCTGGCAGGGGCACAAATTAGTCCCGGTTCGTAACACGAATCCTGAAGGTAAGCTTTAGTCCCGGTTCGTGTTACGAACCGGGACTAAAGCCTCGTTTCAGTATAGTTCAAAAGGAATGCATATCCTAGTCTAGTAAATACGCGTGGCTGGGTGGGTTGGTCAGATGGGAGAGTGTGGAGTCCCGTGGTGACAGGAGGTTCCAGGTTCGAGTCTTTAAGTGAGATGGGTGCTCAGTGATTAAGTTTGAGATATTGAAAGATTTGGTAAGACCAAATTTTGTTTGGACTTGCAGCTCGCGCATCTTTGAGATGGAATATTTGTGCACCAAACTGCCTATACTCATAAGATACCAGATAAGTTTAACATGAATAATGCACATCCCTTGAAAACCCCATGATAGTAATGTCCAGTGGAATACACATAACCCGGGTATCCTCAGTGGGCCGTAATGAGCCGAACCACATGTAGCTAATTACAACCTCTTTACTAATAGTATATATGTAACAAAAAGAACAAATGGTAAGAATGTTTACGTGGACGGAGGAAAAATTACGATCTGAAAATCAAGATAGGGGTTTTGTACAAAGACACTTCACAACTAAAAAAATTAAAGTGTTGCAGCATAACATGGTATCACGTTTGTTTTAGGTTTATTACAATGACACCGTATGAAAAAAAAAAGGATGTAGCGCGTCATTGGAGCACATTTGTTTTGGGCACAAAATGTCATGCGTTCAAATACTTGTTTCACTTGTTATGAATTTTATTGCAAAAGGCAAGCTTTTGGCAAATAAAAAAAAAGAAACTCGCATAAAAATATCTTGCATGCGTAAGGAAGGAAGGAACTTATTTAAATAGGTAGGCCCCGATTTGTGCGGTGCCTCGTTGTACTATGTAATGTTTTATACTCCTATATCAAAGTACATATGAAATACGAGGAAAGTGTACAGACACATACAGCCGTGATGATCCTGAGCATAATGAGCCAGATCAAAAGAAGCTAATCACAATCCGTTTCCTAATACTGTATATATATACACACTAGCACTCCATGGCCAAGCTTAGCCAAGATCAGATCTCTCTCACATATCATCGTCTCATCATCTTCTCTCCTACACCTCCCCCAAACCCAAGAACCATGGAGGACCACGGCGGCCACCACCTCCAGCCCGCGTACGCGTGGGACCCGCCCCTCGCCGTCGCCACAGCTCCCTTCGACGACGACCAGCTCGTGTGCTTCTCCTCGGCGTCGGAGCTGCGGCAGGCGCTGCTCCGCGCGCTGGCCGAGCTTGACGCGGCGCGCGGCGCGCACCAGGCGGAGCTCCGCCGGATGGAGTCCGAGGCCGCGCGCCTCGCCGCGCTCGTCACGTCCGCCGCCGCCGAGCGCGACGAGCTCCGCCGCCACTGCAACTCCCTCCTCCTGCTGCTCCTCCACCAGAGCCAGCTCGCGCCGCCTCAGAGCCAGAGCCCTAACCTCCGACCCGCCACCGTCCTTGCCGGCGGCGGCGGCGGCGCCGTCTCCGACGAGCACGCGCCGCCGGAAGCCGACGAGGCGGAGATGGAAATGGCGCTCGCGCGGCGGCTGCCGGAGAAGGGCCGCCTCGTGGAGGCCGTCGTGGCGGCAGGGCCACTGCTCCAGACGCTGCTCCTGGCGGGGCCTCTCCCGCGGTGGCGCCACCCGCCGCCGCCCGCGCCGGCCGGCGGCGCCGACATCCCGCCGTTCAACCCCGGCCGGCCTAGCCCGAGCAAGGGCGACCCAGACGGCGGCAACCACTCCTTCTCGTCGGCGTCGGCGGCGTCCTCGTCGCCGGAGAGCAACTGCAGCGGCGGGCCCGCGCTTCCCTACCACATGAGCTCCTTTTGCATGTAGGCGACGCCGCCTTGCTTCCTGGGCGGGCACATGCGTTGCGTGCCACTAATTAACACCACACACCAGTGGCTTAATCGTCATTAGCGTCCTGGCCTAATTACGCCTCCCTGGTCTAATGAAGGCTTGCGTTTGGTTTAGTGAATAGTGAGGGGTGATTAACTAGTGTCAGTAATAGCGTGTTTGCCTAATTGAGAGATTGGACTTGTGAGCTAGGCAAATTAAGCACATGAATGCCAGTGCGCCACTAGCAGAGTGTAGTGTCATCTCTTGAAGAATGTGCATGTAATATGTATATGTGTGTGGACGTTTCTTTCTTGCTACGACCCCTGCAAAATGCGCAGGGTCGAAATACTAGATTTATTGCATGCATGGATAGTGATTCTATAGTTGTTAATCACTTAATCCCTTCAAATTGCCATGGTTGACTTGAAGAATTCAGTTATTTTTTACAAGACGTAGATGTTTCCCTTCACATTTTAGGGAAAAATGGGCAATTTAAAATGCTACTCTCTCTCTTGTGTATTAAGGTTCAACGCTGGTACGAAGGTAATGCGTACCCTGTCTCCTCCCTACAGTAAAAATTTGGAACAAATTCTCACATGTGTTGTTTTATTATAAGTTCTCCAAATTCAGTTTTTTTATAAGTTCTCCAAATTGATAAATTTGACAGTTGTCTAATTCAGTTCTGTTATAATCGTTTTGCTGTTTAGTTTCAGATGTTATTGACTGCGACAATGGAAATGGGATGCATCGAAAATTATAATGTCCAGACAAATGTGTGAAAGAGGTCAATCTGCACCGCATCGATATGCAAATGTTCAAAACGTACAATTGCACCCATACAAATAGCACATTTAATTTGTCATACTAGGAAAAAGAATAAGTGTAGTGAGCCACGCTTAAATTTACCCATCTATGCAAATATAGAGGAAATCAAACACACTACTGTACTTTAGGAAGCATCGAATAAATCACCTTTTTTCTTTCAGGATACTTCAGCCATATTCTTATCTAGAATGACTTGGCAGTCCATGTAAATGGTCATTATATTTACACTAAAAACTTTTCGTTAGTCTTGTTCAAGCCAAACCAAAAGCTTCTCAAGATCAAAATATGCAGAACAGTGCAACACCCAGAATATTTACTACAGTTTGTAATCCCAGCAGCAGTTGTTCTTTTTTGTTTTTTTTGGGCGCAGCTATTGGTGTTAGTAGAGTTCAAAGTTCACACAGCCTTTTGTTGCATGTTTTGTCAGGCACTGGCCCTAATGTGCAGTGGGCCATCTCCTTGTCTTGACAGGTTGCGGGCCCTGCAATTTTTTTTCCTGACAGAAGGTGGGCCCTGTCCTCTAAACACAGCGATATTATAGTGGGGTACAATCGATCCCGCAGACAGATCACGGCCGTTCATACTCCTTTCTCTGACCAAACAACTCGAGTGCAACACAGTGTTCAAACACAGAGGTGTGATGTACCTATGAGCAGAGCAGAGGCTCATGGTGCACAGATAACAGATTTGATGCTCAACCAACCAATTGAGATTAAACTAAACGATGGGCTTGCGGTGTGTTATTATAGAGATGGTTTTCGAACCATATGTGATAATTCACCATTATCACCGAGACATAATCATAGACGGTTTTAAAAACAGTAAATATGGTGTTTCGAACAGCACTCTGTGATACTTTTTCTATACTAGTGCATTAAAATATAATGCAATCATAGTGACAAAAAATACAAAGAAGTAAGGAGTTGCATTGTAATTAAGTGGGAAGAAGTAAACTGCGTCTATATGTCTAGTTAATTAAGAAACAAACTAGAAGTTTGTGAGAAGAGATTGTGCACCACCCATCATTTGGGCTCAACAAGCATCGCATGGCGGCAGCATAAGATCATCCATACGTCCAAGACTACAGGGAAAAAAAAAAGAATAAAAGTAAAGTGTACTTGTAGTCTCTAGATATGGAGTATATCCCCTTCTTAACATTTTGGACTTTGCAATATGGCTCCAACTTAAGGGCCACCCAATGTGCAGCACATGGTGCATGCATGCTTTGTTGCTCCAAGATATCTTTGAATATCACAGGATAAACTTCTATGTGCATTACAACTCTCCCAGCATATGCATTTTCAATAGAAAGAAGAAAGGAACTAGACTCATTGATAGGATAGGTTTCTCTGAATTTTCAGGTTTGTAGGCACTAAAAACTTCTACCTCTAATTTCTAAAAGTTATAAATGCGTACCCATGGTTAAATAGAAAAAAAACCATTGGAAAAAATGTCTAGTGGCTATGTAGTGCCCTCTAGTGCCAACGTACTCAAATTTTCAACATAAGGAAGATGGTTTTGATGAATGTTATATATCACTGCAAGATGTGTGGAAGCTGGCCATACTTCCTTCGTTTCAAAAAATAAGGTGTGCATGTATTTTAAAAAAACAACATTTATAACTTGACTAATAATCAAGCAAAAAAACATATATGTTTAGTGTTATGCATGTAATATAGTTGGACTTGTAATTGAAAATATTTTTATATTATGTTTATTCTGTATTTGTTGATGATATCTTGTGAAAGAAATTAATGATCAAAGTTCTATATTGGAGACCGTGTAACAAATTATACGTCTTATATTTTGAAACGGAAGGAGTAACATATAGTAGGACGACAATACTTTACATGAATGACATGCTATAAACCCATGGTCCAAATGCACTTGAAAACTAGAGAAAAATATCAAGATTGTTACATAAGATTCTCTATCGTCATGGAACGCCAATCCTATATGCATAAGGAGTGATTGATGGGTAGTTAACATTGAACCATCACATAGTTGGTTCGCACAAGCTATATTTGCAAAGGGCGCGTGATAGATGCACTACTCTTGACACGTATCTCCTACACTACTGGTGGTCACCGTGTTGTTTATGTCTATGCAATTAATAATGTCATGCTTTCTATACTGGCAAAGTGGATGATGCACAAACTACATCTCACATATCTTAGGACCACAATGCCCACTATAAATTTGTAGTGCTCGGATTGAGATTACACTAACTTTTCTTTGTAAAACTATGCATATGTAAAAAAGAATATTTGGCACTATCCCATCCCTCCAAATGGTGTCATAGGTGTCATGTGAGTAGCAACACTCCACATGGATGTCATGGCTGGTCATCCTGGACACTGAACAACCAGCCTGCATGCTTCCTTCCCTCAGCTTCTTTTGGACTGGCCCATGGAATTAAGGGAGGATCATGCTACACACACCCACACATTTTGCATCTACAGATGAACCCTAAAATCCATCTCTAGGTTCTGCTTGCACAATTTTTTTCATGGATAGCTGAGGCATCAATCACATCCTGGATCAAAATAAGGGGGAGCAGAATGGTGAGGATTTGACTGGAGATGCTCTAGCCATAGATAGCAATGAGGGCTACTCTTGCTTTCCTAAAAGAAGGAAGAAGAGGAGGAACAAGTTATAAATCTTTCAATCATAGGAGCAGAGGCTACATAATTTTATACGCTAGGCACTTCTTTCTGTCTCGGTCTGCAATGACTGCCTTGCTTGTCCCTGTCCTTTGCTGCCCATCTTTACCTTGAATTTCTGTGTAATCGTTTGCCATGGATCAGAGAAAGCAGGATCTTGCAATCAAGTGCGGCAAGACTGCACGATTATGTATGGTACGTGAAACAAGGGGCTGGATATCAATATACTCCATTAACTATCCTAATGTCATTGTTTACTTTTCAAAAATACTATCTCTTTCTACTATAGTTGTATATATTTCGCCAGAGAACATGCCATATAGCTTTGAGAACAAAAAAAAACTGATATATTCCCTCTGTTTTTTATGTAAAATGTATAGTTTGAATGATCTTGTTTAAAAATATAAGACGTACATGCGAATTTATTGACGTATTTCATATCTACTCTTATCTATTACACAATTCTCTCTAGTGCATTTATGATTAACTCCCTCACATGATGTTGTATCTCATGTTTGTAAGACATTTAAGCCCTGTTTGTTTGAGCTGCAGCTACTCTAAAAACTACTTCTACGAAAAGCCACCCAAAACTTGCTTCTTAGATCACAATACAATTTAGGCTTTTGCGGATTTTGGCTTCTTGGAAGGTGTTTCAAAAGCTAGTTGTTTGTTTGGACTTCTGTCTTTTGAGGCTAAAAGGTCGTTAGAAGTTCAAACGGACAGGGCCTTATAATGTGGGTATCATGGTCATTTTCTCTTCACTTTGTCTTGGTTTCTCAACTTCATTAATTTATGTGCCATTTCAAAATACGCCTTATAAAAAAGGAAATACGCTTTACAAACAAAAACGGAGGGGGTATTTCTTAGTAATAATAAGTAATTTTTTTCTTCGCATAAATATATTTTTTGCGGAATTGTCGAGACGACTGATTTCTTGCTTTCCTCGTAGTATTTTCTATTTTTCCATCTCGATTGCTTATATATTACATCAATACAAAACATGCAAATCTAGCTTTACACATATGTAAAAAAAAAATTCACACAGTTGATTTTATTTTTGCTGCAAGCATCGCCGGACCATGATGTACTCTAGATCAATGCTAATCGGTAGCTGTGTTTTCTATGTTTTATGTTTCAATTGCATTTATTATATTACATCAATCAATATAGAACATGTAACTATAGCTTTACACACGCTCAAAGCCGCACTATTAGCTTTACATTTTGGATTAGTGTATACGAATCTCAGCAAATGTCAACTATACATAGAGTTGAAGCTATTTCGACGTGAACATGAACCAATCAGATAGCAAATGCCATCGACTACAATTTTTTTTATAAAAAAAATCAGTTGACTGTTCCGTAGCCAGACACATTTTTTGTATTTTGGATAAACTTTCTAAACACTATAAGTATCTTATTTGGCTTGCCATCCTTTGAATTATTTCTCGATTAATTTCGATACCCTTACCCCAAGTTACGCATAGGGTCGGGGTCGGAGACTCGACCGTATATCAGATGAAATGCCAAATCTCTGGGATTGTTGTGGAGCAGAGCAGAACACCCGATCCAATTTCTCGTAGGCAACTATCGTGCGCAATAAAGATCCCTAAGATCAAGGGGTCGGAGGAGCACGTCATGCATGTGCCAGCTAATACCTTTTCTTTCTCCATGCATGGATGATTGAGGCAGTGCCTGGTGCTGGGTTTAGACAGGGCTTATCTAGGAGGAGCACGGAGTAACACGTGTAGCGGGGAGATTGCTGCCATCTGAGGGATGGTTCTAACACAACGCGTGGCCATCGCGCGGAGTACGGGTCTTAGATCGTCAGCTGTGAGCGCTCTGCGGAGACCCCCTGAGACCATTCTTGATAGGGACCGGCATGGGTCATCACCGAGGGTGATAATGGCCACACTTTCTCAGGGTGATGGTCGGCTAGTGAGGGCTGACAACCCCCTAGGGCGAGGCGGGCATGCCATGGCAAGTGTGGTCCCAACAGGATTACCAAATCCTTGAAGGATGGCGGATCAAGGAAATGTTGGGGGCAACTGAAAGAAAGTCAGGGTGATCGGTCAAGCTGGTTTCTGTATTTGATCGAGAGTTGGTCTATTGTGGGTTGGTCGGAATGGTTGGTTGATCAGTTGGGTTTGAGGGGCATTATTAAGATGGCAAACCTCTGATTTATATAAACAAGACAAATTCTAGTTGATGCTAGTTAGGATAGTTTCAAATCCTTATAAAATCTGGCTTTACGCAAATAAAATAAACCTTTCCTCCAAATAAAGCCTTCTAAACACTATATGCATTAAGGAAGTGTTAACTAGCCAGCGTTTGGATGACGATGACCTCGCCTACTTACTTTCTTTAGACGAGGAACTCGAGGAAGACCCTTACGAATGCCATGAAGACGACGTGCAGGACTTCGGTGGACCTGAAGAGTTTTAGAGGTTGCTCCGGTCGCTGGCAGGACATTTAGCCGATAGGAGATTCTTTTGTGTACATATTTTGTGATGGCTGCAAACTCTGAAACATGTTTTGTATATTAAGGCGTGTATGGGCCGCCTTACTAAACTCGTCTAAGAGCGTAACTTGGTATGCAATATTTATAGATTTTATTTAAGCGATGCATGCTTGTATCAGCTATGTGATCTTTCGCACTAGTGTACAAATCCAGGGACTAGTGTATGGGATTCCGACTTTTAAGGTAAGTAAAAATTGAGGGCCAACATCTTTGTTATTGGTTCTTTTCTAGTTTTTTTCCTAGTGCGGACCAAAGAAAATTGAATATACATGTAGGGTGCCATGAAAGGAAAGAGTAGGCGCAGGAGATGTGAAACTATCCATTAGGTATATGTGATTTCAAATTTTTTTTTAAAGAAGAGTGAAAGGAAAGAGCGGGTGCGGGAGAGGAGATGTGTACCTAATAAATGGAAAGAGCAAGTATGAGATAGGCGGAACTATCCAATAGATAGACGTGATTTGAAATTTTTTTTAAAAGAATGAAACAAAAGAGCAAACGAGGGATAGGTGAAACTATCCAATGGGTAGACGTAATTTTAATTTTTCTGAAAGAACATGCGTGAGAGAGGACATGTGCAACTAATAGAATGGAAGGAAAAAGCAACAATTAGATAGGTGGAACTATTCAATGAGTATATGTAATTTGAATAGAGGTTTGAGGGTAGATATGGATGGTACAAATTAATAAACGGTGAAACCACTGCTGCCACCACCATCACATAAGAGCAAGTCCTTCAATTCTTACATTCCTTCCATTCGTCCATTGCATTTTGTGCATACATGATTAATCCTACTGTATTTTCTTCTTTTTTTTCAACAAGAGAATGTCAGATGGGAACTACCATGCATGCCAAGAAACCGGAGCCAATAATGCATCTTGATCCTAGGTTCTGCCTTGCGTAGTTGTGTCCCTATCTCTAATCACCATCACTTGCCAAATCATCTTTCACCCCTGCCCAACTTTTGCCTAAATATTGCAGCTACAAATAGTTGTTTACCTGTTTGGAATCTAGGGAAGACAGGGTGGTTCAAATTGGCCCCAATGTGAACTTTGAAACCTCTGGGAGGCTAGCTCTGAGCATCTTTCCATTGATTACACATACTCCCCATATCATTTTCACAGGTACCAACAAGGGATTAGACCAAACCAAAGTTGCATGCATGCATGTGTCACCCCTGCATAGTACAGGCCACTACAAAGGAGTTTATATCTCTGACTACGAGAGGAGAATGTCCTTGCATGCATATGTTCATGTGTAGCTGTTTGTGAGTTTTTTTTTTTTGATAAGATAGCTGTTTGTGAGTTGGTAGCTAGCAGGGGTACTTATCGTCCACAACCCAAGAGGACTACTGGGCACATGTATGTTGACATCAAAGTCTCCCTGTGTAACATGGAGAGGGTCAGGTCAGGTCACATAGTTCCCAGAGCTTCAGCATTGCGAAAAAAGGGTGAAGGTTTTGTTGACATTGTAGGGCATTTAGTTTATTATCATTATTTTTCCGCGTCTTCTCCTATTTGCAATGTGCTCTCCTAGTAGTGAAGAAAATTTCTGTGAGGACTGATATCTTTCATGTGGGAACCTGTTTGATCATGACCTATATATACATTAATGGACAGCTATTGACTATGCCTCACTGACATGTGGACTCGTGAGTCGTGAATTCTTGCTCTAATATGGTGGTGATTAGCATTAGCAAGCATCATAAAAAAAAGGATATGAGGAATTGTTAAATACCACTGGGGTGCTCGCCCTAGATTTCATAGGCAGCACCAGGTCAGATTGTGCAACATTAGTGCAAAAATCCAAGACTTGGTTAGGTACGCCTGACTATGGAGAGGGCTGGAAGGTGTGCGCCACCACTCTACTTCATTTCTCCATTTGAACAGCTCTCTGCAACACAACTTCAATTTGTATTCTAGTACTTCTTTGTAATAGATTCTCCCAACATGTAATTAACAAATGTTACATTCAAATTAAGGCTTGCAATGTAGTATATTGTATTTGAATACATCAATGTTCAGCACATCAAGTTAAAAAGAATAAAGTATAGTAATTAGATTCACAGATATGCCAAAATGCCTAGCATCTCTCTAAGCTTATGAATGTCTTATTTGCAATATATAACTCACTGTTCGTGAGCTAACAAGTAGTAACAATACCTCAAAATATGCAATCTAATTTTGGAGGAACCGCATGCAAGTGCAACGTATAGTGTGTATTTGCCCATTAAATTTTCAGCTACTAATCAACTATCGACGATTAGGTTGACAGCAGATTGCATATATATAGTTGGAACATGCAAGGCAACTCGTTGCATATATATAATTGGAACAAGCAAGGCAACTAATCGCAGTCGGTTGCCTCTTCGTCAACCCCTAGTTAGATGTCTGCACAGCCTATTTATCTGTCTGGAACGTTCTTGGATTAGAGGAGTCCAGTTAAGATGTGAACATGGCTAATCAATTGATCAGAAAAAATAGGTCATAACCTTTTTCCGTGGCATGGAAGTACAGGAAGATTAATCAATATATTAATGACGAAATGATCATCTTTTGTTGTGTATCGTCCAGCTCATCTCAGGGTCCCTGTTCGGCGAAATAATGAGCCACAAAACTGCTATGTCTTGTTCACAATAAAGTCAAGAAAAGTGAGCCCTCCTTCTCCATGATATCTAGCTTCTACACGTTGCACGTATGTAATCCCCATTATTACGACCAGTAGTATGATTACGACCTCTAAGATTCCCATTATTACGTCAAAGAGTTCCCTTTGTGCATGCATAGTACCATACGAACTAGGGGTACTGTATACCTCATCGCCTTTCTTATTAGTGCTTGTCGTCGTGAATAATCTTACACCAAATGTGGACCATGAGGTTATCCTCGCACTATGGGCAATTAATACGCTAGTATTGCTATTTAGGTGAAATAATATATGAATATATGAAACGATGTGAACAGTGTAATATAATAGAAGTATTTCATTTGAAAAATAATCTAGGAATTGTTTTTAGTATGATCAATCTTACATAATATAAAAAGGACACGACCATGCGTTGGACCTCCGACGTGGGCGCGTTCCGTCGGACATTTGCGCTGGCTTGCATCCTCTCCCACGCCGTGGCCCAATTTAATTTCCCACCCCAGCGCATGCCTTTTGGGCTGCAACAAAAGACCTTGCGATCCAACAAATTTCTTGAAGATGTGGCGCTGCAACGACAACCGGCACCACAATGCTGATTGACCCCCTTCAAATCGGAGCATCCTCATCGTTTTCTGTTCAACTGGCGCAACGTCATCGGTTCCCAGCTGATGATGCCCCTAATTTGGGGCAAATCCTCCCCAAGGGTTCCAATCCCTAAGGTTGATGTTCCTGGTGAGGATGCATCAAATTTGCAGGTACGGTGTTGAGTTAATCTAGGTTGAAAAAAATTTGGGATGGAACATTAAACTTGATCTTTGTTGCAATATTCAACCCTTCCGTGCTTGATTTGCTTGAGAAGTATTCCATACTTGATTCATGGTGCATGCAACACCGAACTACTTTGTCATTGTTTGTAACATGCAAACAACCTTTGCTGCAACAATTGAAAACAATTTGCTGCAACAGTCAAAACCAATGTGCGCTGCACCAACTGAAAACAATGTGCTTCAAATGGGTAAAAACAATGTGGTGTTGTTCGTGTGCAAAATGCAATTTTCATTTTGAAACATTTCTTGCAAAAACTTCATAGTATGACATGTTGCTTGAACAAAAAAAATGTTGCAAGCTAGGTGATGACCATGCATGTTGGTGGTGTGGAAGAAGATTATGTAATAGCTAATGCTCCTAACAGTTTGACCTCTGTGGAAGTTTCTAATGACACAACAAAAAATGTGAGTGGTGATGAATAAAATGTTAGTTCATAGCCGATACTTCCGTTCATTGGGATGTTGTTTGACACCATCGATGAGGCCTACAACAAATACGCTAAGAAAATGGGTTTTGGGATAAGGAAAACAAGCACAAGGAGTGGTGAGATGACTAATGAGCTCTTGATAGGAGTTTTAGTGTACTCATGCAAGGAAGCCTGGCAAGGGGAGCGATGTTTCAGAGAACAACTCGCTCAGCAACTCTGTAACAAAAAGCAGCAAAAATGGAACAAAACATAAGAAAGCTAGAACAGAAGGTCCTGTCGTTCGAACAATTGGAGTGATAAAAATAGACAAAGTTGTAAGAGATAATTGAAAAGCACACATGGCCATTGGGCCGAGGGAGGCAAAATGGAAGGTCATGGTTTTTTGGAAAGATCGCGCACACCCCATATTAGTCGAGGAGATTGGCCTAGACTTCCTCAAGGCAATGCATAACAGGAACAATTCGACCTCGCAAATGATGAGCTTGTTCAACGAGCTCCACGGTGGTGTTTGAAACTTGAGCTTCTCCTTTGCCTCCTCCCGTCGGCCTCCACTAGAAGCAGCAGGACGGCGACATGGTGGCGGCTCGGCCACGGCACAGCGTCGGCGTGGCGTTGGGCGGCGGCGGCTCACGGCGCTGGACGGCGACGGCGCGCTCCACCGACGGCGGGGACGGCGGGGAGGACGGCGAGGACACGGGGATGGCGGCGCCAGTGCGGCCCGGCGGCTGGGCAACGGGGATGGGAGAGAGGAAGGATAGGGGCGGCGGCGGCGGTTTGCCTTGGAGTGAACCGACGGGTTCACTCCCCCCTGCCTATTAGTCCCATTAGGTGGGCCAGCGTGGACCCTTGGCCCACGGGCTATCACATCTGACCTGCCTTTTCGACCAAACTGATAATACGTTGAATTGGATCCGTTGCCAAGACGAAGAGGTAGGGAGAGAGCGAGTCACCCTGCCAAGCCTGCACGGTGCTGGATTTGTTAACCTTTTTTTATGCAAGGGGGCAGGAGAGCTGCCTTCAGTGCCTTGTATTGATCAAAAGTCGGAGAAGTACAGGGTGGGGGAGATAAACGGCCCCTCCCCCATGGGCCTAAAAGCAGCTAACTAATTATAAAGGGGGCTCCTGCGGCCTCCTAGAGGTGCAGGTCATCAATTAGAAAAATTTAAGAAGACCAAGGCGGGTCTAACCACCTGGTGGAAGATCCGGTTGTCGCGTTCCATCCAAATATGCTAGATGGTGGCGGAGGAGGCTGAGAGGTCACCGCGAGAGAGTCCGCTCTGAAGAATGTATGTCGACCACCAGTTCTCGATACATCTCGTTTGATTCTAGCCCGAGGGGTTGAGGAATGGAGCATGTAGCAGGGTTGCTACCTGGGTCCAGATGAAGGAGCTGAAATCACAAAGCAGGAAGAGGTGCTCGGGAGTTTCTAAGTTCCACCTGCAAAGGTGGGCAAAAGTAGTTGTTTGGAAGGTGGCGACGAAGTAGGGCGTCGGCCGTGTAGATCCGTTTGTGCAGGAGCGTCCAGAGGAAGAACTTGCACTTAGACGGCGCCCAGAGCTTCTAGACCTTCTGCAGGGCCGGCTTGGCCACTCGGCCCGCGAACTGGAGCAGGTAAGCCGATTTGACAGAGAAGTTGCCGTCTGCGGTGAAGCACCATGTTAACTGATCTGGCTCGTCAGGGGATAGTTGCACACTTGCAATACGAAGGACGAGTGAGATGAGTTCGGGGATCATCTGCGTGGTGATGTTTCTCCTTAGGTCAGAGATCCAAGTGTAGTTAGTCATGGCGTCGAGCACCGATCTATTCTTCCTTGTTGACGGCATGAAAAGTTCTGGAGCAATGTGTCTCAGGGCACAGCCGGAAAGCCAGTAGTCCTCCCAAAAGGAGAGGGTGGAGCCATTTCCCAAGTTGGCCGAGCATCCAGCCCGAAGCAGGGCGAAATCAGGGTCGGCATCTGGGTAGGCCCAAGAAGGGTTTGGGGAGCCTCTGCTGATGAAAAGCCAACGCAGTCTCAGAGCCCTAGAGAAGCGGGTGAGATCAAGGACTCCTAGGCCACCGAGGGAGGGTGGGAGCAAACCGTTTTCAGTTGACTCTGCCCCCACCACCCGCGGAGTCGCAACCCTTGTACCGTTGATGAGAGGTAGATGACGATAGGAAAGATATCCATTCTCTCCAACAAGCACCAAAATCTCGCTCCCGAAGCAAGTCTAGTGAGTATGTACTATGTCCAAGAAACCGAGTCAAAAGCTCTTGAAATATCCAATTCAACCAACCGGCCAGGCAGCTTAGCTTTGTGTAGCATCCGAGCAGTCGATCTGATGGTAACAAAGTTCTTCTGAATGTGCCGGATTTTAGTAAATGCACTCTGGCAGTGGTGCACTAAAGAATCAATACAACCTGAGAGCCATGAGGAGAGCACCTTCGCAAAGATCTTGGTGCAGCAGAACAATATGAGCCCTATTGACCTGGGCAAGGCCATTACCATTATCTCCTCTAAAATGAACTGCTACTCCAGGCTGGATAAATCTGTAAAAAGGCAGCCCAAGCAAATCCCACTGAAAGGTGTTCTTAGACGAGCGCTGTGGGAGCCAAGGATGGACTGAAAATGCCGATGAACACCTCTTTTAAATCGTCCTGACCTGACCTGACCTGATTAGCCCATCTTAATCTTGGACCGCGGAAATATAATTTTTTCTTCGCCGAGAATTGGCTTTCAGATGGAAATACTGCACCCCTGGATACCGTTGTGATCTGAGCGAGGTCAGGGGGAATCCAACACTGCCCGGATATTTGTTTCTTCCCACGTATGTGGCCCTCTTTGATGACTTGTTTAGTTTTCGTTTTTATTAGATTTGCACTTTTTGTTATTTTTATAGACTATTCATTTTTAAAAAATATTTTTTCGGAATTTTGTACTTCCTCCGTATCAAAATGTTTGTCACTTTTGATTTTTGAATAAACGTTTGATCATTCGTCTTATTCAAAAAAATTATGTAAAGGTCATTTATTTTGCTGTGACTTGTTTTATCACTAAATATATTTTAAGTATGACTCATTTTTTTACATATTTATGCTAATTATTTTTTTACATATTTATGCTAATTTTTTGAATAAGACGAATGGTCAAACGTTTGTTCAAAAGTCAAAAGTGACAAACATTTTGATACGGAGGGAGTAGAATTTTTCTCAAAAATCTCAATTTTTTTCCAATAATCTATTTAGCCTTTTCATACCACTTTAAAAAGTGATCAAATCTTCCCAACAAAAACTACACTAGAACTAATTAAGGAATCAAAGAGGGCTTGTACTACTATATGTGTTTAGTTCTCCACCTTTACTGATCATTAGGCGACCGAGACTAATGTAACTCTTATTCGATTTTTTTCACATATTTAAATGCTTCCGTCGGATCTTTTATTTGCCCTATTGAGGTGTGTGATCTAGACCCAAAATATCGGTTAAGAGTTAAATAAGTATCAGTCGATTGATGTCGAGCCTGTCCCCAAAAAATAAAGCCGGTCTATTTCCCAAAATTGGTTAAATTTTACTATCTTGAAACACCATGTAACACCCCAACCCAACTGAGCTTGGAATATTACTAACTCTATGAAAAATTACAAATTTCGACGGCATCTCCCCATAAAAATACTCTAATCCACAAACACAATTTAACACATAAGCATCGGTATAATCAACTCTCACCATCAATATGTAATCACCAGTAAACTCAAAACCCACTCCCGGGTCCAACTCAACAAAAACTGTTACCTATAACCGATCCATCATAACCTTTAATAAAGGTAACGAGGACATTTAAGTAAAAGAACAGGTCAGCCATCCAACAAATAACGTAAACATAAATCTTCACACGAAACATGAATCATAAAAGGTTCAATAATTAGCTTAGGTAAAGATAACTAAAGTTGCGAAGTCCAACAATTAATTTAATGTATCAGTGTACTTGTGCCAAAGGGAACTATGCTACGACCCCATGCATGTCGCCTTCAAAGATCACCTAAAAATCAAATAAAAGCAAGAGTGAGTATCGGAGAATACTCAGCAAAGTATATGTACAAAGGGCATCAAGATCTCTTCGACGATTACATTAAAGAAAACAACCATTATATCAACTACTCCATCAAACTCACTCTCCAAGCATTCGATGCAATGCAATGCACATGCGTCTGTACTGTGAGCTCATACCGGTATAGCTAGGTGCGCACCCATCGATGCCACACCTTGCATGTCCTTTTCAGGCGGGGACCAATTACTCCACTCCCATGGAGTGCCTACCAAGTAGAATTTCAGAGCACTCCGGACTAGTCACTTTTTACTTTCTCACCGAACAAGTCAAAAGTGACTTTCTCACCGACCTAGCTCATATGCACATGATGCAAAATGCTCTTCTTTCATATAGTCATCACATATTTCCACCATATAACAACAAATAATCAGGTACTCAATTTAATCATCAGCTAGCCACTAAAATACTCATCCACAAATCAAGATCAGGAACATAACACGATCTCAACAAAGCTCAATGCAACCAACACCTATCTGTTTAGCCTTTAATCGTGAGGATTCGGATGAAGTATAGATTGACACCGATCCACTCCAACACCTAGGGTAAGCGACAAGTCTCAATACATTACTCAATCAAGAGCGCAATAAAGAAAACCCCGTTGCACCCACTCTCATCTCTCTTTTGCCAAAAGCTCAATTAACAAAATCTAGGGCCAACGCTCTATAAAACTTATGATTACACTTTCTGGACAGCATTACTAAAATCAACGCATATCCCAAACCGCTTGTCCGATTTGGCATTCTTGTACTCAACACGAAGCTAAGACATAGACGCACAATTTCTGTAATAAGAGTACTTTCTGAATCCTAGCTTAAAGGGACCAAAACCTTGTCTGAACCTGCTACATACTAGATTCCTCTTCTAAGACTTCAATTCCACCCATTAAACCTCACTAATCCACAAAATCCATCATCTAGAGCGAGGAAAACCCAAGAGGACTCATCTAATTGCACCATCAGAATTAGTTATCAACCCTAGTTCCCCTACCTCCTTTCCCCATCCACCCTCTCAACTACTAAACCACTATGAGCAGTACCTTGAGAAGTAGTACTTGGGGACGAAGACAATGTCCTTCTAGGCGACGATGACCACTGGTCGGTGGACCCAAGAACGGCACTGGTGACGGCGGGGCGGCGATGCTAGGTGAGCAAGGCGACAGTGGCGGCGGTACCGCCATGGGACGGCGGCATGGCACGACGACTGCACGGCGCACGACCACGGGAACGACGGCAGCGCGACGGCTGTGTGGCGACGGGGATGGGGGATGAGCAAAGATAGGGGCGGCGGCTAGGTTTCTCTCCTAGGAGGCGACCGTCGGTTTGCCCCCCCTCCCCACTGCCTTTACCCCCCTTGGATGGGCTAGGCTGGGACAAGGGCCCAACGGCCTATTACACACCACACCTAATTCCTCACGCCCCTCAAACCGAACCCTTCATTCCCTAACATTGAGAAAAAAACTGAATCCTACGTTCCCTAACGGTGAGCAAAGAAAAAAAATCACTCGATTTCCAAAATAAATCAGATCTGAAATCCACAAAATCCACGCAAGTTTAACAAATCTGACACCATTCGCAATCCCCACCCCCTCTCGAATTCGTAGTTTCGTACCTGCATCCACACAAATAAAATGTCACTGCGTTCACCACAGCTGATTTCGTCAAATATCATGACGACGAGAACGCGGAACAGGTCGCCGGTCTCAAGCTTGTGTCGTCTTCATCTACCGCATGACTCCCGAGTTTCCATGTCCACGCGAAAAAACAAGAGTGAATCAGGCAAGTGTTGGGTTGAATGTAAAAAATTAAGTTTTTCTTTTATCCAAGGATCGAGTCGCAGTGAGCATAAGCACATCAGTTATCTCAAGTCAGCCAACAACATCTGGACTATCCTCAAGGCTTATCATAATGGAACAATCCAGATTAACCTAGTTCTTTTCAGCTCAACAGCTTTGCGGCTTATCTACGTTTTAAAAATACATATGCTTTGAGTTTTTTGAATATTTTTTTCGCTGTTTTGAAGGTGTGTCCTAACGCTTTAAAAAACAAGTCAAACGAAATGGATCTAAATCTCGAAACTACCTCGAGAAGTGCTTGAAATTTAGTCATTTCAGCCGTTCAGCTGTTCAGCCGTTAAGATCAACTCAAAAGAATAGGGCCTAAGACTGTTTGGCAGGATCGATACAATAGGAAATATAGTTGGTTTTCACAAAAGCCAAATGACTCTTTAGATTCATGTTTCAGCAAATTCACAAAAAATCATAGCAATATCCAATCAGTTGGCACCAACTTTTCCGACGCGAAGAACACTTGCCACTTTTCATGTTCTCTTGATCTTAAAGTTTGAAGGTGTGAAAGTGACCACCATCAGACAGACAGCTGATCTTACCAAGCTGACCCTAGATGGGCTTTATTCCAATCTCAAGACACACGAGCAGACAGACAACTGATCTTACCAAGCTGACCATAGATGGGCTTTATTCCAATTTCAAGACTCACGAGATTGAGCATCTTTAGAGCGAGCGATGTTCACACTCCACTATTGCTCGCCGACCCTTCTTTGCAGTGTACCTCGTCCATTTGTTAGTTGTCCGATGAACAAATGGACATGTTCCTAGAGGACCAACTTGCTATTCTCTCTAGAAAGTTTTGACACTCCTACAGGAGAGAAAGGGCCAATTAGTTGCTTTAAGCGTGGTGTTCCAATCACCAAGTTAAGTCCTTTCAAGATAGTATATGGTTTCAACCCTCGTGTAACAATTGATTTGTCGTCACTTCCATCATCTAAGAAGGTAAATTTAGATGCTAAGAAGCGTGCTAAGTTTAATTTAAAATTACATGGGATAATAAAAGAGAATATTGAACGAATAAATGAAAAATATCGCATTGTTGATATATTTATGGATCGTCTTCTCCGTGAGATCCGCGACTACCTCCCAGACCTCGCTTCCTTCCCGCGACCGCGAGGACGCATTCGTTGCCTTCTTCCCGCGCGCAACCGCCATCCCAAGCGAGCCTGCGTCCGATTCACCGCCTCCACCTCGCCTTGCCTCCCTCCCCTCACGCGCGCCACCCTTGCCTTATTCCCGCTTGTAACCGCCTCCGATTTGCCGCCATCTCACGCGCGCCTGCCTCCGATTCGCGGCGCCACCTCGCCTCACTTCCTTCCTGCGCGCCAGCCTCCGATTTGCTTCCTTCCCGCCATGTTCCCCTATTTAGCTAGCGACCCACCCTTTGCCCTAACGCAGCCGCCCCCCTTCTGCTTGGCTCCGTGGGTGACTCCCTCCCGGGCTCCGCCGCCAACTCCTCCGACCCCTCCCGGACTCCACCGCCAACTCCTCCGACCCCTCCCGGACTCCGCCGCCAACACCTCCACCCGTCCCAGACTCTGCTGCCAACGCCGACTGCTGTGAGCCGCCACCGGTAAGGTAAGATGTGCCAAATAGCATGATTGTTCTTCAGGCGATTCAAAGGTTACCTACTGGTGATCCTTTTCTTCGTTTTTTTCCTTCTAGACATGTCATGGCCGATGTAGATACACAAATTAGTTGTGGATATGTACTACCGATCTTGACAATCTAAATCACGATGTTTATGAAAGCATCAATATTTGCATTTGTTGGTAAATCTTTCTTATTGTTAGATCCCTCTGGTCATAAACAATTGAAGTTTGAAATTATTATGTCGATCTAAGTTTAGTGGAATTATATTGCTTACGTTTAGTGGAATTTTAAATAAGTTGTAATAGTAATTAGCTGTCAAAAGAAGTATCTGCAGGTTATGCAAATTCAAAAAGGTCAGATATTTGTGACCGGAGGGAGCAGTTTTCAAGTGCTTATCATAGGTTTTTGAGGGAAAATGGACTGATCATAGTTGTCTTAACCCAATAAAAATGAACCAAAAAGGATCATTTTAGTCTTCGAGTGAATTAATTGGTAATTTTTGGTGCCATTGTGGCCAAGTCTAATTTTCACTGGTTTTTGGGAAATGAAATTGTATTTCACCAAGTTTTATGCAATACCTTGTTCCATCTCCAAATATAAACTTAGCAGTCGTATCTGGACTCCATTAGCCTATGTTAGATTAGAATAATCGAAGATATTTATTTTAATTGCCATTTCATTAGAAACAACATGCAATCAGCCCTATTCTGGATGATATTGAGCTATCGGCAGGCTGGCACTGATTGGGAGAGTGTTCCTGCTAGAATTTTTTATCAACACTACGTAGTGATTTTATTTGCAGCATATTTATCTGTGTTTCCAAAGACCAAAAATCAATATTTACTATTGCGAAGCACTTAGGTGAACATGACATAGTAAATATAACCAAACCCCAACTCTAATTCTCTATACCAAGTTACCAACTGGAGCTAGTCAGAAAGTCAGAAAGTCTGAAATACCACTAATTCTGAAAGACCACTAATTCTCAACATATTCACCAGATTAATTAACTGGAGGGATTATTCAGAAAGTCTGAAAGATATAACTGGAGGGATTATTCAGTCTATTATCTACCCTTGTGTTCATGTTATTTCCAATTTTACCATAAGTTAATGTGGTTGCTGATCAGAAGTTAATGTGATGGCCGATGTGCATGTGCTGCATTGGAAATTTGTTTTATGATTGATGTTCATGTGCATGTGCTGTCTATGATTGAATTAAGATATGTAATACCATTATCTTGTTTAATATTGCTCGAATATTTTTTATGATGTGAAAACTTGGTGTGTGCTGTCCAAACATGTTATATGATGTTTAAACTTGTATAATATTGTCCGAATATGTTATGCTGATTTGTTATATGGTTTCTGATTTATTTCAGACCATGAATCCGAAAATCATTGATCTTGAAGGTGGTATTGAAGAGAATGGGAAGACAGCAAGGGTTCAAATGAGGTGGACCAATGTCATGTCTTCATTTGTCCTCCGTCGTATGAGCGACCTTGTAAAATATAGGGTAAGAAGTGATAAAGGCTTCAAGAAAGTTCACTACAACAAAGTGGCAAAGGAGCTGCAAGAGTTCAGTGCCAATGATGTAAGTGGTACCCAAGTGTATAATCACCTTCGTAAATGGCGCCAAAGGTGGATCAAGGTTAATAAGCTTAGGGACTTGAGTGGAGCAAACTGGGATGAGGATAACCACATGATAGTGTTGGAAGAGGAGCATTACATGGGCCATATTAAGGTATGACTTAAAAATGCAATGTTAAGCCTTCGTAGAGGTAAACTTTAATAAGTCTTTCAAATGCCCTTATTTGTTGTATTTGTCGGCACATCCTAAGGATGCTGAGTACTTAAACAAGCCCATAGAGAACTATGAGGTAATGATGAATATATTTGAAAGTGGGATTGCTACTGGCAAGTATTCTATGGGATCTAATGAGCCACTTGGTAACCCTTCTGAGTTCATGGACAATTCTATCAAGGATGAACCGGATGAAGCTGGGACACCTGCAAACGATGAGGTATCAAACATGACCAAAAAACAACCTAAAGATGCAGCTAGTGATTCAAAGGGGGCCAAGAAAAGGAAGAGATCGCTTATGACTGATTCCACCTTGTAATTCTCTTTGATATAAAGAAAGGCTGGACGTATGGCTATTATCTCTCCCGAGAGGCCTGAACCAGGATAAAAACCCCTGTCTCCTGTTCATTGTGGTTCGTGATTGTTCGGCGTGTCTCCTATCTCACTCTTAAAGAACCTTAGCGACTTGAGGTCATATCTCAACCGTCGACAGTGCTGCATTTATGACCATGAATGAAAACCATCGTGTTATGTGGCTAAACTCATTTTGCGCAAGGAATAACATTGAGTAAGGTAAAATCTCTTCTTATATGTTCAATTTCTCAATTTAGTTTTGAACTTATGTATGCTTATGTATTTCTCCAGAAGTAAAATGTCGACCAGTCTATGAGGGAGGCTGTGAGGCTGCACTGAGTTGGCTTTGTGGTTGGCTTTCCTTGGTGTTCTATCTTATAACTTAGTTCTTGAACACTAGTTTCCTTTCGCATAGGCTGTCTGCTATGAGTAAAGAGCAATGGAAATGTAATGAGTACATAATTACATTATCTATTGCCTAAATTAAATTGCACTTAATAAGTGTTGGACATGGACACATGGTAATGATCTATCGTTTTGGTTAAATATGGATTTGGATGTGCCATATCGTTTTGTCTTGCACTGCTGCTGTTACTGTTTCTGTTGCTGCTATTACGTATATGTGTGCTGAAGATTTTTCGTTTGCGCTGTTCAAGGTCGGATGCATATATGTGTGTTATGTACTCATATTTTTATTTGTGCCCTGAAAGAAATAGGCTTTGTTCAAGGTTGGATGCATATATGTGTGTTACATTCTTATAAATGTGTTACGAATGCATATATGTATGTTATGTACTCATATTTTAATTTGTGCTGAAAAAAACTGACAGCCGATACAAAAAATTACACTGGACAACCAAACACCATCTCTCTTGATCTTCACATGCACTCTAATGCAATCAACCAAACATTTTCTCCTCTCAGCCTGTCTCATCTTGTGCAAACAACCAAACACCATCTCGTGCATCTACACAGCCTGCATCCCGCCAGCCTGGCGGAGCTGATACGAGCCAGGCTCACCTGAGAAAGCAATCAAACAGCCTATTAGTGTATTCATGAAAGGAAAGCCTAACAAGGGGAGCGATGTTTCAGATAACACTCGCTGAGCAACTGCAACAAAAAGCAGCAAAAATGGAACAAAACACAAGAAAACTAGGACAGAAGGACCTGTCGTTCGAACAATTGGAGTGATAAAAAGAGACAAGGTTGTAAGAGATAATTGCAAAGCACACATGGCAATTTAGCCGAGGAAGGCAAAATGGAAGGTTTTTTGGAAAGATCGTGCACGCCCCATATTAGTCAAGGAGACTGGCCTGGACTTCCACAAGGCAATGCATAATAGGAACAATTCGACCTCGCAGATAAATGAGCTTGTTCAACGAGCTCCACGGTGGTGTTTGAAACTTTTTCTTCACAAAGAAAAATGTCTTAAACACTTGAAGTCTTCGACCAAGTTAAGTCAAAGTGTTGAGACCTATGTGAAGAATACCCCGGTTTGATGATGAATATATGTGACAAGATGGAATTTAAAGTGTTTTGAAAATTTTTTTAATGGTGCATTCGAGAAAATTGTCGTGGAATTGGAATCGGACCATTGCGCTGAGCTTGGGCTAGGTAATAGTTTTGAACAAACGTGGTCCGATGGAATTTGTTAAGCTGGCATGTGGTGTGTTAGGGCTTGCTAATTGTGGTTTCACGAATGGATTATGATGTTGATAATTTTGTGATGGACTAACCTTGCAGGAGAGCTAAGGTGTGTTGCTTTCGTGTGTGATCACCTCTATGATGCAAGTATTTATGGGTACGTGGCTGACGCTTCGCACGGACAGCTAGAGGCTGGTGCGTCCGGAGGCGTGCAGGCTACCAGGTTCAATGACTTGAGGGTCAGATGAGATGGTGTACTCGAGAAGCTTCTCTATGGCAAGAAGTCCGGGACAGCTGGAGGCTAACACGTCGGTTACTTGGTGGCGAAGTTGATATGACCGGTGGGCCCAAGCGTGGGCTGGCGACCGAGGAAGCTGCGAAGATATTTTTCAAAATAATATGTGGAGAATATTCCCTATCAAGAGTGTGTCTTGTAATGTGCGAGTTGTACACCACTCATCCTCAAATGAAGGGTGAAGATGG
The DNA here is from genome assembly GCA_005191435.1 of Raddia distichophylla. NCBI lineage: Eukaryota > Viridiplantae > Streptophyta > Magnoliopsida > Poales > Poaceae > Raddia > Raddia distichophylla. The sequence goes on along the minus strand of SPJY01002222.1, from coordinate 4,080,600 downwards.
GCTCTAAGGTTTAGGGTATCTCACCCTTGGGATATAAATAGAGGGGGAGGGGAGCACCTCCTGCTCATTCCTTTAGAGTTAAAAATTTCAGAAATAGAGAGGGTGGGTTGAGTATGTTTAGGGTGCCATTCAGAATGCTTATGGTCATAAAGAATGTGGCTTGTAATCCCCAACTTCTATGCAATAAAAACATTCTTCTCCATGAACATGTTGTGTTGATTCGCTCTTAGTTCTTCTTGATTTTGTTTTCCTTTTTGGAGCTCTTGTTTGGAGATGAATCTTTGTGATTTCTTGCTGGTTCTTTGTGGTCTATGATGCCTTAGGGTTGCTAACGTGATTCGACACACTCTTTGGAACCATATGAGAGACAAAAGATTATGTTCTTGACTTGTTGCAAATCTATCCAGAAACTTTCATCCACGAAGTAGTCAATGTTTTATTTTTAGAAAAAATCTAAAAAAATAATTTTGGAATGATTCCAGTTGTAAAAGATGCGTGACTCACATATCCATTTGTGGTAAAAATTTGAAATCCACTGGTTTCCCCGTTTAGGAGCTACAAGGTGAATACCGAGCCCCAAACTTGCTGTCTTGAGTTCCTGATAGTTATTGGTGCACGACTTTTCTTATTTTCTACAGATGGAGTTTGTCACGACCCCCTACGTCTCCGCAGGGAATCTGGCACCACAATCTGATTCTAGGCACAGACCAGTACCTCATGATGGATAATTCAATGGTTATCATCGTTGGTATTCTATTATTATTTAAAATAACAGAGGACTTTAAGCTAACATCACCTGCTATTACAATAAGACAGGTAATAACAAACATTAAGAATGAATAAAAAGAACATCAGAGCAGCAACAACCTTCAGCGACGATATCGAAGCAATTGACCCGGACACCTGCAGCTAGTCCTGCACATCTGAGTTCGGACCCTCCTGGTCCTGATCAGACTTGCCACCTGAAGAATAAAATTATCCGAGATAGATATAATAAGTACACGGCTACCCAACAAGCAATCCTTAAGTATGTATGCAATGGTTACCCAAAACCTAATTCTAATCAATTTTTTGTTGATCAATTTTATTGAGTGAATGCATGATCATAAGTAGTATCAAGAACTAACAAGAGAAGGTGCGTCTCACACCAGGCCAATATCAACCTATTCTAGTCAAGTTCAATTATTAAAAGGTGGATCCACACGACTATCATGATAGTTTATACTCTTTAGAGTGTGCACAAATTTCCCCACAAGCCTCGTCTTATCCAGTAGGAGATACGGTACAAGACTTTTCTAGCCTACTACGCCCATCACATCACCTGCCCTTTCTTTTGGTTTCCCCGTTCCCGCCGGTGTCCGCCACGGTAAGGCGCCCGCTACTTCTAGACACCACCCATGGGTTGTTCCCCATTTAAGCCATTCGGTCTCAAGAACGGACTTATCCCTCATGTATAGGCGGCCAGACCTTCCCCTTGGATAGAGGCCCAAACCATAATCGACAAGCATGCGAGAAAGTGGATAGTAGGTTTAGTATGGTACTAAGCCTAGGCAAAAGGCACAAATGGTTGTATGGTAAGGTTTGGTCTAGTCATGCTAATAAAGGACTAGAATGAATAAGGAACACACACTATTCTAATATGCATGCAAAGGTGAAATACGAAAAGTAAAGACGATCATGCTCCCTTCGTCCAAAATTATTGCCCTAAATCATAGCCAAGAGAGCATATACTTTTAGACGGACGAAGATAGTAAAACCTAAGACATGAATATGCAAACAACTAGTGCTTGCATGGTAGCAATCGGCCTCGCAAGGAATCATCGACGTTAATGGTCAACATTGTTTGTGGCGATGTCTCTGTCCGAAGTCCATGCCTCCATGTCATTCCCGGGAGGTTGTCGGCATCCGCGACTCCAGCATCACCATCGATGATGATCTGACTTGAGTGTTGATCTTGACCATCTTCTGAGAATTTATCGGCACTCACGACTCCATTATAAATACCGGCACGGTCTACACGCAAAAAGATATGCAAACAAATAAACAATGGAAAATATATTTTAATAAAAAGAAATAGTAAACAAGTTGTAGGCAATGATGCATCAGTCTTGAAAACACGCTTCGGATCTTTGCGAATCCTGATGGGAATAATTTTCCCTTCAAAAGCGTAGCTCGGCGTTCGCCTCACGAAGTCGGCGACGACGACACGCATAACGAGGCAGACACGCAGAGGTGACTGCAAAGTTAATTCTAAAAAATACAAAGTAACTACTGTAGGTAGAATAAAAATAGTAGGAGGTTAGGAAAATTGGTTCGGAGTGAATCGGACCTTCGGTGTAGGGTAGGGTGTACCTTGGAGCACGACTCTTGCTCGCAGCGGCATCAAGCCATAGCACCTCGGAGATGGGATGGCTTGCCGGAGAAAAGGTAGGCAGTTTTAAGCCCTGTTTGTTTGAGCTATGGCTTCTCTGAAAGTTGCTTCTTGAAAAAGCCATGCAAAACTTGCTTCTCATATCACAGTGTAAATTATGTTTTTGGAGGCTTTTATCTTATTGGAAGAGGGTTCCAAAAGCTGATTGTTTGTTTGAGTTTCTTATGAGGCTAAAAGCTGTTTAGAAGCTAAACCAACAGGGCCTTAAGGAGAAAATGATGGGAGCGACCGTTTTGGTCTGATGCTGAGAAAATTGGATGGGAGAGTAGTTGCTATGGGCTAAATGTGTTATGGATTGGGCCGAACACACGCTCCCACACGGTGTCAGACGTCCTAAAGGAAGCATTTTCGAATAAAGGAAGCAGTCCACTTTACCCCTTCAAGTATTACAAAAGTTTAGTTTTGACGCCACAACTGTAAAACCAGGCATCCAAACACCCTCAACTATCAAAGCTGTCAAATTATTCCCTTCAACCAAAATGACCATGTTTTTGGATGGCATGTCATCCTAGACAACATTTGTTTCTACAAAATAAATTCACAAAATTTAACAAATTGTAGAAAATCGTAGGAAGCTCAATAAAACCAAATCAAAATACAAAACTATTTAGAAAAATACGGAGAATCCAAATATTCAATAAAAGTATAATGTTTGTACATGTACTAATATGCTTTTTTTTGTAGAAAAGTGTCTTTCATTGATTAAAAATAAATTAAGAATTTAGGAAATTTTGTTTGTAGAAAATAATAAAAATGAAAAAGGTAAGTATGCTATTTTGAATGTTGATTTTAATTTTTAAATTACAATTAAAAGGTCAAACTAACTTTGAATTTGAATTTAAATATGCAAATTAAAAGGTAAATCTAATGTCCCTATATTTCTCCTAGTTTTCTCCTTTTCCTATAAGCCAAACTTATTTTCCCTAAAAGCTCACACTATTTAATCAATAAAATATATTATAGGACAAATATAATTTTTATATAATTATGCACATGAAATTATAATATTTTGAGTCTACGCATTTTTCCAATTTTTTAGATATTTTTATTCTATATTTTTTATATTTTTCTAATTTTCTACAATTTATTTGATTTATTTGAATTTATTTTTGAATAAATTGGATGCCATGTCAACTAAAACCATAGTGGTTTTGGGTGGAGGGGGTATTTTGACCGGAATTGACAGTTGAGGAAGGTTGGATGCTCCGTTTTAGAGTTGAGGGGGGCAAAACCGAACTCTTGCAATTGTTAAAGGGGGGCAAAGTGTACTTTTTTTCTTGAATAACAAAGAGATAAGGATTTTGCAGCAACGGCGCGCGTGATAGTTCTTGGTTTGGGCCATCATGCATGGGTACGAAGTGTTAGACAACCACGCTCCCAGCTGTAGTCCGAGGTTGCCTAGTAGTGCGTAGATCGTATACGACGAAGAACAATCACAGATGAGCACAGAGATGTAGGAGAGGAAGTATTTTTTATTGCTTTCTCATGGATACATAGTAGATGGAAACCTCTCCTATTTATGCTTGGGTGCTAGGGTTTCGGCTGGTCCACCGAGTGGGCCCCCACCCTTATGCGCACGCTAGGCCCAAGTCCGGCGGCAACCTAGGATGGGTTTCTCAACACTCCCCCTTGGACCATGCCGCGTAATGCATATGCCCAAAAAACTCCACAAAACTAGTGGGAAAAATGTTGGAGAGAGTACATAGCGTATGCTTATTGTGCACATAGATTTGCCTCATTAAAAACATTATGTGAGAAACTTTATTGAAAACTCACTTAAGTGAAAAACAGTACATGTCCACCCAATGTTTCTTCACAATTCATGCATTCATTCATTCAAGTTGGGTACTCAAACTTCGTGTTCAATTTTTAATTCGTAATATGTGAAGTTTCTCCCCCTGAATTCTGCACTTCTTTAAGTACTCTATTCCAAATTACTTTCACGCATCTTCCAAAAGTAGATGCAGGGAGTGACTTATTAAATAAGTCTGCTATATTCTCTAATGACTTAATGTGCAGAAAACTGATTCTTTTCTTGAGGTTTATATACTTATCAGATTTTCCTTCACAAATTCAGTCTGGAATTGTGCGACACATGCTACATTAGTTTCATAAATGATAGTAGGAGTTCATTCAACGTGCAATCCACATGATTGAAAATGTGGAATGAACTATTTTCAAGCCATGCATATTCATAATAGGCTTCATTCAATGCTATAATTTCCAAGTGGTTTGTCGACATTAACACAAGAGTCTGCTTTGATGACTTCTTCAGAATTTCAATTCCACCACATAGGAAACATATTTATATTTATATTCATATCTTGATTCTTTCATTCCAAGATTTATCTTTCTTCGAAGGTATCGGGAGATGTCCTTGATTTTTTCAAATGCCCTTTCTTGTGCTCTGCATTATACCAAGTTGATGAAATTAACGACAAATGCAAAGTATAGCCGGTAAATGTAATGTGTTGTCGTATGCTATTCATGAGGTATATGAGCCATTCAAATTCTAATACAGAACTTCATGTTACTAGACATCCTCCTTCTCATCCCTAGGTCTGTACAGGTCTAGGTCTGCAAGAAATGACCGACCAACCATTAGGTTTTCATGGATACACCTTCTCAAAATCAAGCCTTTCCAACACGATCAACGTTTATGTTGACTGGTGTAACAAAATTCATTGTGACATATGCTCAAGCTGTTAACTTGAGCTGCAATGGCGTCATACATCAAGTATGTGCTTTATTCTTTTCTTCAGTCTGTATGGTAATACAAAGAAATTCTTCATGCTAAAATTCATAAAATGTCTATTAGCAACCACAATCTATAGGAAAAATGCTAATAGTTCAACTATTGCATAGTTAAATGATACAATTATGCACTTTCTCGTAGCTTCGATGCTATTTGTCTGGATCTTCTATTCTTTATCCACTTCTTGTGGCTTCAATACGATTAAGGGGTGATGCAAAGATGTCTCTTCATAAGTGTATTATACCAAGAGGTTTCTTTTCTAAACACAGTGAGACAGCCCTACTGCTTTGAAATTTCATCACTATATTTGCAGCGAATCTTCGACCAATGCCATTAAATGCCACATTTATAGCACATCTTGACCTAGTTGTCATCTGGTTTTCATTATGTGACTTTATTCTTATATTTTGTTTCGCTTAGACAATGGACTTTCTTTTCCAGGTCAATTTCTTTAATTTCCCTTCTTTCCATTTTTTCGACGAATGGACTTTGCACCCCTAAGCTGCTTTAATTGCACTGAGGTGAAAAGTGGGAGGTACTAAACCCTCGTTTGTGATCTTGTCACATAGAGAGAGACATATAAATCCTATTCATATTTAGGTATACTCGGTCATAATTCTATAGTCCGCAAACCTTTTGTGCACCATATCATGTTATGCTTATGACAGGATATCATGTTTGAGCTTTATAAGCCACTTCTAATGTGTAGCACACAACATCAATGTGCTCCCCCTATACCATGCATGCAAAATTTGGCAAGGAGGTGGTGTATAAGGAAGTGCAGCGCTTTCGTTCTGCTTATCGGTTGGTTTATTTCCCTCGTTGGGACCTAAACCGATTGACAATGATAGGTTTCTGGTGACCGAATACAATCATCACGTTCTATGTCCAAGTGACATAATTTAGGCCACAAGGGGCCTGTTTCTCAAATTCGTAAATTATGATGCCCGACAATTTCATATTTCAAAATTAATTCATGAGATTACTATGAGTAATCTAGTGGGGAGAGTGGTGCTAAGTAGACTTCAATTAAAAAATTCTCATGTATATCCAGTATTTGTACATATATGCCATTACCAATTCATATAATCAACACGCAAAACTGATAATTACAAGAGCCAATTCAAGAGAAAATTGCACAAAAGTAATTAACAACAGCTAAATAAGCTTTCAAATTCAAAACTAGGGTAAAAAATGAACTCTCATAATGCTTTTATGCCTGAGTATTCGCTTTCTTCAATTTCTGCTAATTCCAAGGGTCTTTATGGAATTTTCAGTGCTTTAGAAAAGCTATCCGCAATTTCCATAATTCTCAAGGGCTTTCTGCAATATTCTTAAATTCAGGAAATATTTCATGTAATTTTCCAAATGCCAAGGGCTTTTCTATAAAACAATTGCCTAAAAAATTTTCTCATAATTTCTAGGAAACCCAATGACTTATTCATAAAATTATATGGCAAACGAGTTTCCTTTTCTATTCTTTCCGGTCTACCTCAGTCCATTCTTTTCTTTTCTGGTCTGGTCCGTTCAAATCCGGCCTAGTAGCCCTTATTTTTCATATTTATTTCATGGCCTAACCCATGTCTTTCTTTTCATAAATTTAAGGGGTAAAGTGTAAATTCAAAAATTAGAACATACACATTCAATTTATTTTCAAAGCCACATTCAATTCACTTTCTTTTCTTTAATTTTTTAATTGTATTTTGGCCCAAGCCTTCCCTTTTTCTTAAAGTCGCGGCCTAACTACCCCCTTTTTTCTATTTTATTTTCTCTGTCCCGGCCTGTTTGTGTGGCCACACCGCCTACTTACAACGGCTTGTCGCGGTGAAAGGATCTTTAAGGCCTAGAAGGGGGTGAATAGGCAATTTTTAATTTCTTTAAGTTGTACTTGATTAAGCAACACAATTAAGAGTGACCCTATTCTAGGTTCTAATGCACTGTCAAGCGGAAGCAAATTAAACGACACGCACTAATAACCTAATCCATCTCATCAAAACAATCAAGCAATTTATACCAATTCAAGCGAAAGATAAATGCGGAAGTAAATGCGACAAAGGAGAAGTGACACGGTATTTGTTTCACCGAAGTTTGGAGTCACAACTCCTACTATCCGTTGAGACTAGCCCTTGCGTACAAAGACCGGCTCCCTCTTGAGCCACACGCCTCACTTACTCCCCGGTAGTCGTTCCGCCACTCTAGCGAGGTGGACTCCGTCACCTATACATCGACTTGAGAGTAGCCATACTCCAAGACCTACTCCCAAGCCCACTCCTCCAAGAAAAACACCGTATTCAAGAGTAATAAGCCCGAATCGCCTCGATCATGCCAAATCGAAGGACTTCCATGAAGCTCAGTTTGGGGGAAGGTAAGTGGTTGATGAATTGATAGAGGAAAGGCTCTAGAACACCTCTAAGATGAGTAAATGTTAGCTATAGGTGAAGTGGAGCAACAAACCTCATAAGTGGCTGCCTACCGAAATCAATTTATACCCTCCGGAGAGAAACTAGTCATTGGAGCTCGGGAAAACTCCAAAAACTAGCCGTTACAGTACCCGTCGAACCCGGTCCAATGGCTGCAACCACGTCTCAGAGCAGCTGACACACGTACTGTCGGACCCGGTCTGATGAAGGTTAAGGCACCGGAACAAGGTACTGTCGGACCCAGTCCGACAATGTTCGGACTCGGTTCGACCAGCAACAGAAGATGGTTCCTAGGATTTGGGCCCATCAGACCTAGCCCGATGGCGGTCGGACCCAATCCGATGAGCATGGACAAAACACGGCTTAAGTAATTTAAACAGATCGGGATCTTTAGATATTTGTGATTAGCTTGAGGGCTAAGAGAAGGCTAGGAAGCTAAGTGAAGGAAAGACTCGGCATGATCGAAGCAATTAGACCCGTCTTGAAGCATGGGCGACAAAAGTAAAAACCTAGCTACTCCTAAACCTACACATGACCTCTTCACTCGTCCGGTCATGCTTAGATCATCTTGAAGCAGCTCAAATATTTGCTGAAGCCTAGTGGATAAGGACGGGTACCACTCGGACTCTAGAAGGCTTGCCCGGCACGGAAAGACATAAATATAGAAGTCTATCCCTAATAGGGAAGATACAATTGTAATCCCTAATAACAACATATTTGGTTAGAGGATATATCGTATAACTTCGTATAATGTATGCTATACGAATACGAATATATATATATATATATATATATTACCTCGTAACCGACCAGGACTCCTCCTTGTAACCCCACCCCCTCCACTATATAAAGGGGTAGGGGGTTATAGTTCGGCAACCAATCCAATACCCTCACCTCATAACACAACTTGAGGCCGAGAACATAACATAAGCACCCGTCGACAGTTGGCGCGTCAGGTAGGGGCAGTGTCAAGATCAATCTCATCAAGCTCGATGGCATCGATAGCTGGAGTCGCCATCGTTTCCGCCCTCGGCCAGGCTTACCGCTTCATTACGTCATCAACGACTTTTGCGAACTCCACCTCTCGGATTCGGATCAGATCCAATCTGGGGGAGCTACAACAGCACCTCCGCCCTAGGTTGGGAAACACCACGACCATCTATTCATGAGTAGTACGCCAAGGGCTCACTTCCCGACTCGGATACGGCGATGGTTCGAACATAGATTCTGGACGTTATCTTGTTTTGACGATCCCTGATGATCTAGAGGGAATTTAAAGTCGCAACTAGATGCGTTCGAAAGGTAATTTCGTCAGCTTTCCGTGAATCCAAAGAACGCCCAAAACGGAGTCCGGATGTGTTCGGGGCGTCCGTTTGTAGGCATACTACGCGGGAAGGCCATGAATCTCAGCAAGCTCATAAAGCCCATCTGCACAGGCTGCGGCTTGCGGATAGGACGTGATACACCTCTAAGGACATCAAGGATCAGCAAAGAGTTTCTCCAAACAATCCACGACGAACACTTTTTTCCAGACTCGGATCCGATCCAGTCCGAGGAGAACATCGACATCGCTTCGTCTGAACTCGCGTTCGGGTCGAGGAACGCCGCCGCCACCAATTCCCGAGTGGAGTGCCAAGGGATCAATTCTCGATTCGGATACGAAGAGTACCTAACGAAGAACAAGTTAAAGACGGTTGGCGCCATCATCAGCAAACTACACGGATTCGACGACCGAGTCGCTCTTTTGTACTCGGACCAGATCCGATTTAAAGAGAGCTTCGTCATTACTATAATTCAACTCCCGTTCGGATTGAGAAATGCCGCCTGCACCTACTTTCAAATGGTGTGCCGTACGGCTCAATTCCCAACTCGGATATGGCAAGAACTTAATCAAAGACCACTACAGCACTTTCACGTGTTCGGACATGATCCAATTCGGGGAAGGAATCGACATCGCTTCGCTTGGTCTTCCGTTCAGATTATGTAACACCATTGCTACTTACGCACGTATTGGTTCCCGACTTGGATACAGAGAGACTCAGACTAAAGTTTCTCGAGTGGTGGCCGCGACTACCACAATGATCAATAGAGTTATCATCGCCTTCATCCTCGGCAAGGCTTTTCGCTTCAGCAACATCGACTTCATCTCTGGCAAACTTCGACAAGTTTGCGCTCTCGGACTCGAACCAGATCCGATCTGAGGGAGCCTTCAGCAACGACCGGCCCAGACCTCTCTTCAGGTTCAAGGACGCTACTGTCGCATACCAACGCATAATGCGCCGGAGGCCTAAGCTTGCTCTTTTGGACTCGGATTGGATCCGATCCGGGAGAGACTTCACCAACACATTAAGATCCACTCTTTCGGACATGGACAAGATCCGAACCGGGAGAGAATTCAACCGCGCTTCACTCAGACTCCCGGTCATGTTGGGGAACTCCACCGCCGCTTACCGACGATTAGTGCGCTAGGGGCTTAATTCCCGACTTGGATACGGCGAGTACCCGATGAAGAGTAAATTTCGGATGGTGACCGTCATCAGCAGCAAATCACTTGGACTCAACGATCATGGCATGCATCGTGTGACGCCGGCTTCATCAACCGCGAGACGAACGTGAGAAAAAGATGCGATCTGTTCTCGTTCATAATCTGGACGGAACTTGTATCGTGATTTTCTGTTGACTTAGAAGGAGTTTCGGGGTGATGTAAGATGCACTGAAAAGGTTATCTCGTTATCTTTTCAACGAATCCAAGAACGCCTAAATCCGAGTTTGGATGCGACCGTGGCATCTGTTTGAAGACAGACTACACACAGAGGTCGCAAATTTCAACGAGCTTGTAAAGCTCGTCGGTGCCAGGCACGGCGTGAGTATTGGTTGTGCCACATCTCGTGGGACATTGAAGACCAACGAGGCCTTTCATTGACTTTCGTCAAGTTACAACAACCGCGTGGATATCATTTACGACTACGCCCTACTTTGCCGACCAAGGCTGAGACCTCGGCGAGAATGTGGTGTTCAACACCGACCACGGCGTGTGCTGCTCGGTGTTGATCGAGATTAGAACGACTATTTTTGTTGACTCGGTCGCACGCCTACGCCCGTGCCACGAGCGCCCAAATATTCAACGCGGTTGTACGCCATCCCTCGCCAGGAGCTCCCGGTACGGCTACACGCCTACGCCTCCAAGTCTACGGCTCGGCGACACGCTGCTCCTTTGTACGCCATCGCGCGCCACGAGTGCCCAGTATGGCTACACACCTACGCCACCAAGTCTACGGCTCGGCGACATGCTGATTGGCTGTACGCTATCGCGCGCCACGAGCACCTAGTACGGCTACATGCCTACGCCTTCAAGTCTATGGCTCGGTTGTACGCCATCGCGCGCCACGAGCGTCTGGTAAAGCTACACACGTACGCCGGCTACAAGTCTATGGCTGGGCAAGACACTACTCGGCTACACGCCTACGCCCGCGCTATGAGCGTTCAAGTCTTCAGCTTGGCTGTATGCCATCGCGCGCCACGAGCATCCGGTACGGCTACATGCCTACGCACCCAGGTCTATTGCTCAGCGACTCGCCACTCAGCTACACACACACGTCTACAAGTCCATGGCTCGGCGACACGCCACTCGGCTACACGCCCACGCCCACGCTATGCGCACCCAAGTGTTTAGCTCGGCTGTATGCCATCGCGCGCCACGAGCGTCCGGTGCGGCTACACGCCTATGCCTCTAAGTCTACAGCTCGGTTGTACGCCATTGCGCGTTACGAGTGCTCAGTACGGCTATACGCCTACACCTCCATGTCTCCGGCTCAGCTACACGCCTACGCCTACATCAGAGCTAAGTTCTCATTAACATAATCTTTTTATATAAATCTAAGTTGTTTCTTGATTTGCTACTTAGTCGGTCTCCAACTAAGCAATAAGTCGGGGCTACCCCTAATAGGTGCACTCACGTGCACTTTTGTTTCTTTCTCTTAATGATTGTAAAGGAATCTGAGTACTATTTTGAGTAGTGAAGCTCTAACCTACGAACGACGAATTATATTCACTCGATATGCATGCCTGGGAAAAGAGTCATGAGCCAATTCCCGATGCCCGAGTGCTAGTCTAGTCAGGCAAAGTGCATAACAAAAGAAAGATTATTTGAAGGAATTAAAGATAAAAAAAGGAAAAGGAACAAAAGGATATTAAAATTACATAAGCAAAGCAGTCGGATTTTACATCCATCTAAATGTTTTCATGATACTACCTAAAATCCTGCATGTACATGTTACAGGGGTTTATGGATTTCTATCTCATCAAGTACCTTCTACGACTCCATATATGAGTAATAAGAACCTGCGCAATGAGCGACAACTACGACTCGGCAAGCGCTTAGCAAAGCTACACGCTTACGCCCGCGCCTCGACCATTCAAATCTATAGCTCAGCGAGTGCCCGGCATGGCTACGCACCTACGCTCGCGCCTTGAGCGTTCAAGTCTATGGTACAGCTATAGGCTTATGCCTCTGGCCATAGGTCACCCTACGCCCTGAGCGCTAACTACGGCCTTCCAGCTGCCTGTCACAACCAGTGGCAACAAGCGCAGTCGGGCTAAGCCATATTCAGCCTCGGTACACCCCATGTCTGGTCGACTACCGGCAGAGTTACAAAAAATATCCATCTCTTGGTATACCCCATGTTGGGTCACTAGTTGGTCACTGCATTTCAGGATCAGATACCAGTGATGTTGAGATTGAGTTTCGATGGTAGGCTCTAGTTGGGGTCGACGTTGTACACCGCAAACCGGGTATGGATACCATACGGCCAAACTATATCCTTAAGGTACGCCCTACGGTGGGGCTGCCAGATGTATACTACTCCAGTCAGGTACATGTAATGCCTTGCTAACAATAATGATATGCCCCATGTTGGGACACTAGCTGTGTGCCTTACCAGTCGGATACAGGTATCATTGGGTCAAACTATATCTAGATGGTATGCTCCATGTTAGGCCAATCGCCTACTCCGGTCGGGTACAGGTACCACTCGACTCTTCAGCTAAAACCACGGTATGCCCTCTAGGGCCATCAGCTGTATCATACTCCGGTCGGGTGCTGGTACCACTCAGCTCTTCAGCTAAAACCATGCTATGCCCTCTAGGTCCATTAGCTGTATCCCACTCCGGTCAGGTACAGGTACCGCTCAGCTATTCAACCAAAACCACGGTATGCCCTCTAGGGCCACCAGCTGTATCCCACTTTGGTCGGGTACAGGTACTGCTCGGCTCTTCATCCAAAACCAATGGTACGCCCCATATTGGGTCGTCAGCTGTACATCGCAAGACGAGTACAGGCACCACTTCATCAAAAACCAAAGTGATGCGCCTTACAAAGAGCCGACCGCTAGAACTCCAGCAATCTGGGGCTTGGTATCATTAACAATTCTAAGGATCTCTATGAGTCCATCACAGTCTTCTTGCAGATAACAGACGAAATCTAGTCGAGAAGAAGCATCAACAATCTACAAGTACTCGGGACGAAGGATGACTCATCCAAGGTGCGGTAAAGAGGAGCAACAACTCGACTATGAAACACTTGGTGGCTACTGTGGATAACATATACCCCGGGTATCCGCACGGTGGGCATAAATGACCACCCGACAGAGCATGGACCAAGTCTGGTGGATAAGGACGAGTACCACTTAGACTCTAGAAGGCTTGTCTGGCAAGGAAAGATATAACGATAGAAGTCTATCTCTAATAGAGAAGATACAATTGTAATTTCGGATAACTACATATTTGGTTAGAGGATAGACATAGAAATCTTACCTCATAACCCACCAGGAGTCCTCCTTATAACCCCATCCCCTTTACTATATAAAGGGGTAGAGGCCATAGTTTGGCAACCAATCCAATACTATCACCTCATAACACAACTTGAGGCCAGGAACATAACATACGAGAGATCTCTCGATCATCTTGTACACATATACCCCATATAATCCCAGAGCACAGGATTATGGTATTACCTCTATCGATGAGGGTTTGAACCTGTATGAAAAGACCCCTATCTTATGGTACCATCGAGTTTGGATCCAGCGCATAACCCCATTTAAATTCATTGCTGACGATAACCCCCGGTTTTACACCCGTCGATAGTAGAAGAAAAAGTATTTTTTATTATTTTCTCATGGATACATAGTAGATGGAAATCTCTCCTATTTATGCTTGGGTACTAGGGTTTCGACTGGTCCACAAAGTGGGCCCACCCTTAGGCACACGCCAGGCCCAAGGCCAGCAGCAACCCGGGATGGGTTTCTCAACACGAAGTATGCTTGCGGCAAAAAAAAGTTGTTTGGGCCTGTTCTTAAGGACAAAGCCAGAGTGTCTTTGGCACCCGTGCTCTACTCACACGTGAATCACCGTTTCCATCCAGGTCAAACTTCTGTATTCGTACAGGTCAAACCTCCCCTATGTTTGGGGGTTAAAATGAATTAACATAAGTTGTTAAGAGTCATTATGTAATCATTTTCATACCTTATATATGGACACGGATACAAATGACGTTGGATAGATATAAATTGACATGAATTTGAAATGGATATTGATTTGACTAGGAATGTAAAAATAACTTTAACCATATTTTATCGGCGTCCCGTTGTCGCTTCCAGCTCATGTTTTATATCAACATACTTTTTTTTTTCGGAAAATAGTAGATAACGACGTCAGGAAATTACTAAAATTGTAACGATGAACATTCCCCGTTTTTTCGGCGGCGCGTAGTTTCACATCTTCATATTTGGAAGCTCTCCCGTGGCTATAGGCCCACAGGGCTGCCGTACAAACTCTATCCGCTAACTCACGGCCCAACCAAACCAATACTCGCGAATTTTTTAACATTTTTTATTCTATTTTTCTAAAATAAATAAATAACATTCCATTTATTAAAATTAAATAAATAGACGTTCCCCGCCATTTCATCAGACGGGATATAAATCCTGCTACTCCAAACGGCATGATTTATATTTTCCGGCAAACCGTGCAGTGGAAGGGACATCAGCAACAGCTACACCAAGGAAAATCCTTCCTTTTGGTTCCGCCATGCCGTTAGCAGTGCATACATGCAGCCACTCGATCACCGGATTGCACTTTAGCACTTTAGCGGACAAATTAAATGATCGCAGTCATCAGTGCATTTTTAGTGCATGCGGTAATTAAATGACGGGTTTATTAGTGCATGCCTGTGCTGATTAAAATCCCATGCGCTGAATTCTGGGGAAATACAAATCCCGTTCGGCGAGATTTAACTCCCGCTACCCAATGGCGGGATTTCTCTCAGTGTACCGCCCGACTATTTGGCGGAAAATATTAATCCTGCCAACAGGATTTATATCTCGCCCGATGAAATGGCGGATAGCGTCTATGAATGAAATGTTATTTATTTATTTCAGAAAAATATAAAATATAATATGTCAAAAAATTTCAATACTCGCAACCATGGATTGATATAGCTGATCTATCTTCGTATCTGGACCAGCATTGCATTATTGCCTTGGATCACAGTTTCTAGAGGGCCGCACATCGTTTAATTTGTTTTTTTAGCTAACATGTTGCTGTAAGTTATAATTTAAAAAAATGTGCATCCCGGCTAGGGTATTTCTGGATAAGAAATATACTTAAATATAATTATGACAGCTTCATAAATAAAACTACGATTTTTAAAATGCTACAAAACACAAAAGAGTTTCGCTTGTAAAAGGAAAGGATATTTCCTGAGTAAATCATAAAACAAATATAAATAAAAAGAACAAGGCCACTTTAAGACGTATCTTTGGGATAAAAATAAAGCAAAAAATCAGATTGGCCGCCCTTGCAAATCCAAATTGGCGGGCCACTAAGTAAGCTGAGTTTGCTGCCCTTTAGGTTAACAACGTCGAGGACTTGATACCTCGTCCCTTGGGTGCCAACCCTGTCACTGGTAAGTGTATCTTTGATCACAAACTCAACTCTGATGCCACTCCCGTGGCCATGGTGGGTACCTGTCTTTTCATCTATAGGTGTGGTACCAGTACTGCCTACATACTATGTTGATGTAACATCCTCGTTTTCAAAAACTAAAACCATACGCATAACGACAATGCATGGCGGGAAAAATATTTTAAAATATTTTTAACCATTAAAAATGATTATGTTACTCCCAAAAGCAACTTTATTTCTAATACTAGTTCAATTTAAATAAAAAGGCTGCTAAGCAAATAAAAGACTTGCATCAGTACTTTACTTTAAAAAGCAAATAAAATACAAATTAAGTAATTTATCTAGATTGATTTCATTTTAAAATTATTTATTTGTGCTAGAATAATTTTTGACCTTATTATTTATTATTTATTACTTATCTATTTTCTGTTCTCTCTTGCAGGTGGATCCATCGTCCCTTCCTCCCCCCTATCTCCCTCTCACGGTGTTCTTCCCCCTCTTCCTGGATGACCCACTCCTCTCCCTCTCAATCTCACCTCTCTTTCTCAGTCTCTCTTCCCCACCGACTCACTCTCCTTCCTTCTTTTATTTCCTTTCCGTCGACTTAACTTGCAAGCTAAGTCAATTGCTTCTAGGAAGGTCGTTGAATCCCTCCGTTTCCTTAGAAACACTCTCCTGGCATAGAAACCTTCAGTATCCTATCGATTCTCTGCCTCCTCCTCACTATAAAATCTCTGACGATCCCTCTCTCCCCCTATGGTGTTTTTTCACAATTTTTTTTGGGTGAGCTTCCTTGATCTCTTCTCTCTCCCACTGTTCATCGTCAACCTATTATGAACCCGTTTTGTTGCTCTGTCACTGAAGACCTAGTGAGATTGCCGTGAATTGCTCACTGGAGACCTGTTCGACGTCCATCCCATTGACGATGTTCACCGCTGATTCGGTGACATCATGCCGTGTAATTTACTTCCCTCTCATCCCTGCTATCACTAATAGGAGCAAAGTCGCTTTCAGAGTTCACCATTGTCGAATCATCACCGGAGTTGCCACCGACCCCACCCACTTGCTCCTTTTCGGGTGGCCACATTATTGTGCCACCTCGGCCACCCTACGGCCAACCAGATGGTCCCTTGCCCTTTCCCTTCTCTCCCTCGCCCCGCCACCACCTTTCTCTGCCCCATTCCATCGTCGGTTCTGTCCCGCCAAGGCCGCCATTGCAACCCTCCTCGTCACACCGCCTCCCTTAACTACCCCACGCCTAGTCAACAACGCTGCCACCTCCAAGTCACTTCCTTCTCACTACCTATCATCACCACCCCCGCTCCCGCTCTCATCGTCGGCGTCCCTTCCTCGCTGTGTGCCTGCTGGGAAATGGGTAGGCTACACGAGCACAAATTCAAAATTTTCTATCGTGATTCACCTAAGATCTCATGCAAGTAGGGGATCGTGGATCGATACCCTTAGCGCACAGGTGCAGGTGAAGCGGAAGCAGATACGAGCATGTAGTGGAAGTAGTCGTTCACGTCCCAATTATCACCGAGCAGGTCGCAGTCGTGGTCAGGGTCAATCTCCACGTGGTCGTCGAGGTCGCCAAAAATCCAACCAGACAGCGCATTCGCGTACGGCAGCACCTCTACCAGTATTCGTACGTACTGAGTAGGAACACCCTGTGGGTTGTGCTAGCAGCTCGCCACATGGATAGGTTTTCTGGGAAAGGGGGTGCGTGGCTCTGGTGGTGCGATACAGTGCGCCGCCCCTTGTCTCCCCTTTTATAGACGCGCTAGTGGGTCTCGGCCCAATAAACCCATTAAACAGATCCAACCTGTTAAGTGTGTAACCCGTTAGGTTTAGTGCAAACTGGTTGTGGATCCGAAAAACCGTTTCCAATTCATCGATCAATAGAGGCACTTAGCAGTACGTTTCGTTTTGACACTAAATGCACATAATCAATTCAGTTCATCTTGATACGTTACATACCGTTCCCTTTGTCACGCACTACCAGTCAAGCTAAAGGCGAGATGTGCGCCACCCTTGTTGATAGCTCGACCACTTCACTTGGCAATGTGATTGATACAAACCATGACTAACTACTTAGTCACATTAGCACGGTCGTGCGCTTTCCCTATCCATCCATACGAGGGACCTAGAGGTATCTCTCCTATTATCTAGGAGGGAAAAATTCCATCTCGATCATCACACCCATGGCTATATATCGTGGCATACCTAGTAGCTACCTTTATAACTACCCTATTACGGTATAGCATTTGATGACACCGAAGCATACGAGTCTACATGCCAGGCATCCATGATGATCTTAGGTCTAATGACCATATAGGCATAGCACTCAAGACTATACGTTGATGGCACTTTAAGATATAATAATCTCACAGTGTCTCGGAGTGGGTCTGTCCGACTACCCATATTCTCGAACATGTGTCCACATTATTGGTTTGATATCTCCATATCTATGATACGTGAAATATTATTATCGACCCATACATGTGTTGACCAAATCATCATCGCTCCTGGTAATGATATGGATCAGGAACCCGATTAAAATAACGTCAATATAACAATGTGCTTTATAATCAAGTCGTACCTAATGAACAAAGTCGTGACATTTATTTAGAGAACTTATAATCAATGTTATCATAAGTACATGTACAAAAACGTATTACAATCATCACCATGATTGATCTAGGACATATTCCCTTCAGCGCCACCCCAACCGCCACCTCCAGGAACCGCTGTGGTTGTCGACCACTTCCTGCCTAGCCAAAGCCACTTTCGAGACCTTCTTCCTCTTCTCCCCCTTCTCCTTTACTCCCCTAGTTGGACCCCATTAGAACCCCTCCACCGCCGTCTAGAGTAGTTGTCGTCTCCCTGCTCTGGGCCACCGACAAGTGGGCCCTACCTATCGGGTTCGAGTCAGCCGAGCTAGCCACTCATGTCTATGCCCGTCCCTCCGCGCTTGGTCGCCTCCCGCTCAGCCTTCTTTGCCCCACCGTCAGGCCGGCTCCCACCTCATCCCGCGCTCCGCATACTTCTACCTTGAGCCGACCCCAAGCCGTACCACACCGCCCTCTACTCGTTGGGCCAAGCCAAGCCAGCTAACTTGCTGCCCTTTTTTCTTTATTTGTTAACAATGGAAGATATTTATTGTATATATTGAGATATATAACTCCTATAATTATGTAACAGATTTTATAAGGTTTATAAAATAAAGATATACATCTATGGTTAATATTTAATTTTAGAAAAATGCCTCTAAATTACTCTTTAACTTTTGTATATTTGACTATTAAAAATAAATGTCAAATTTTTAGAAAATGACATTACTTATTTATGTATATTTAATTAAGCATGCACATTCATATTTGTTATATTATTTTTCCATATTGTGGTTATTTGTAGTTTCTACGTTAGATTTGTTTGTTGTCAACTCCTCGATGAATGTTGCCATTGAACCTACTGAGCAGGGGCGGTGCCACGGCCCGGCCACCTTGGGCCCAGGCCCAGGCCAAGGCTCCCGACCGAAAGGGGAAGGCCCACTCGGCCACTCTCTCAGGCCTCAGCCTGCAGAGGCCAGCCGGCCAGCGCCGAGGCCGAGCCACCGAATAGGCGCTGCGCTGCGCGGCCTGCGCCCCTCCTGTCCGGCCCTAGCGCCCCTCGCCGCCTCGCTCACCTCGCCGGCCTCCGCGGCTCCACTCATCGCCGCCTCCGCGCCTCCGCCCCTCACGGCCTCACCGGCCTGGCGGCTCGCCCAGTCGCATACTCACCTCGCCGGCTGGCGGCTGCCACGAGTTCGCGACTCCGCCCGGTCGCCCTCGCCCTCTTTCTATGTGCGGCGGCGCGACGCCGAAGGCCCGACGTGTCGACGCCGGACGCCCGATGCGACGATGCCCCTCGCCCTCTCTCTCTAGGCAGTGACTCAATGAGGTAGGTAATGGCTTTGTCCTCTTTAGGAAATTAGGCTTAAACTCACCTAATTTCAACGGATTTAGGGTTGATTTGTAGTCTTGCTCTTGCAGAAATGAGGAGATATTTGGTCCCCCGTCCTCCTTCATCGGCAGCACCACCGGCACCGACACCTCAAACTCAAGGGCAAGCACCACCACTAATTTAGGTATTTATCATGCTTTTTCTCATTTTATTTATGTGAAATATTGTTAGACAATGATTTAAGTGAAAATTGACTATTATGTGCCTCAAATTTGCTTGTGTTATATATATGATGTGGCAGCATTCTTTAGTAGTCCACACGTTAGTTTAGGTCGTGCCCAGGCTCTTCGAAAGTCCTGGCTCCGCCACTGCTACTGAGCACCCTGATCAAGGCAATTTCATGTTGTCTCATTTTACAAATTCAATGGTTTCCATTGTTTGATAGATTTATAATTTGCATACTATATTAAACATAAAATTCTAATTGCCTTAGGTTGCTAGTTAATGTCTTAATTAATATTGAAATTGCTATGACCGTGCCCTTGTCACCTTAGTATTATTATTTGATTATTATTTCTATCATCCTTGTATAGTTTATTTAAAACTTTTTTAGTATTGCCATTAGTCAAATATTCTTTTGATGTGATGATTTTATCTTGATAATTGATTTGTTGTTTGTTGGCGGTTGCTAAACCTTAAATTTTTTCGCCAACTATTCAATAAAAATGGGAATTATACTAAGTTCTATATATGCAACATTTTATTTTATCAAATAAATTCTGACAAGTTCTTACTTTTATTTGAGAGCATGTGATGAATAAAGAGAAATTGGATAAAAAAAACCAAGCAAAAATGGGGCACCGACTGATGTGGAATAAATGCACCCTTGGGTCCATGATGGGCCACGAAGACCACTCGATAGTGGATGGGCTAAGCCGACTATATATGTGTGGGCATGACCCGGACTATGACTTGCCTTGCACGGCAAGGTAGGACAAAAGATAGAAGTCTATCACTAATAAGGAAGGTGTGTATAGCATTCACTATCTAGTGTCTTGTGCCTAATTCTGTAGGGCGTATGAATCGCCAACATTCACTATCTAGTGTCTTGTGCCAAATATATGGCAGTGCACATGTCCGCAAAACTGGCATGTATAGCAGAGCTAGAAGTCCAACCATTATGCTGGCCTTTGGTTGAAACCTACTAAGAGCAGTCCCTATGAATGCTACAAATCATTTTTTTTCTTGGGTGTACAGTGCTAAGATTTTTCCAATAAGACTAAGAGAACTTCCTTACAAAGCAGCAAATCAATTTCTACTTAGGTGTACAGTGCTATGATTCTTGGTATAAAGCATGTGTCATGACCCCCTACGTCTCCATAGGGGATCCGACACCATGATCTGATACTAGGCTCAGACTAGTACCTCATGATGGGCAACTCAATGGTTATCATCGTTGGCATTCCATTATTATTCAAAATAACGGAGTATTTTAAGGTAGCATCACATGCTATTACAATAAGACATGTAATACCAAACATTAAGAATGAATAAAAAGATCATCAGCGCACAAGTGGCTGTACCATAAGGTTTTGTCTAGTTATATACAAGCTTGAGTCCTTATTAGAGGAGACCCTCTCATCTCCACCACAGTCCCGGAACCATCACTGCCGGGTCTCCCCTAAGAAATCTACACTAGTTTTAGTAGTTCTGATAAAAACAACATCACGAAGCATACGCCTCACAAAGGCACATTTTAGAGTGAAATCCCTATGCAGTCCTAACATCTAGTCAAAGGATAGGCTAAGGAACAGTAAAGGGTTCATCAAATGAGATCTAGTCATGCTAATAAGGGACTACCATGAATAAGGCACACACTATTCTAATATGCATGCAAAGCTGAATAATGAAAAGTAAAGACGATTATGCTCCCTCCGTCCAAAAACTATTGCCCTAAATCATAGCCAAGAGAGCACACACTTTTGGACGGATGAAGATAGTAAAACATAGGACAAAAATATGCAAACAGCTAGTGCTTGCCTGGAAGCGATCGGCCTTGCAAGGAATCGTCGACGTCCTCGGCTCAGCTTCTTTACTGTTGACGTCTCGGCCCAAGGTCCGAGTCTTAATGATCCTCCACGAATACGTTAGGGCATACAGCTCTGGGGTCTCCGATGACGGTGTCCTGACCCAAGTCTTGGTCTTGGCCATCTTCTGAGAATTTATCGGCACTCATGACTTAGGTAAAAACACCGTTACGGTCTACACGAAAAACGAGATAAAAACAAATAAATAATAGACAATATATTTTTTAACAAATAATAAACAGGTTACTGGAGAAGATGCCTCGGTCTTCAAAAAACGCATCATACCTAAGAAAACTCAGGCCAGAATAGTTTTTCCTTTGACGGCGTCGCTAAACGCTCGCTCAATGAAGTCAGTGACAACCGCACGCAAAACAAGGCGCATGCGCGAAGGCCACTGCAGGGGAAATTCCAAAAAAAAAACTAAATTAGCATAGTAGGTAATATGGATCAAAAGGAGATTAACAAATTTGGGATGGAGGGAATCCAACTTACGGTCTGGGAGAAATAAAAAAGCTGAAGATGTACTGTTCATAGGAACAATAGTACAATACCAATTGATCTTGGCCCAGCCGTGGGATGAAAATCAAAAGGGGAGAAATTTCCCTGTTCCTCCTCTCCGCTCACGCAACCATACACAACAGAGAGAGAGAATGAGAGAGGGCCACGGGGAGAAGGAGAGGGGCGCACGGCGGCGGCTTCGGCTCTGGCGAGGGTGGCGCTGGCGATGGTGCGGCAAGGCGGTGTGCTGAGGGGCGGCGCAGTGGCAAGGCGGCGACTCCGGGAAAAAACAGGGCAGCGTAGCTTCAACATGGTGGCCAGCAGGGTGGTGCGGCGTCGGCGCGCGCAGCCGGGGAGGGGCGGCGGCGAGATGGGGGCTGCGCAGCAGCACCCGACCGACGCGGCTGCACCCGGGCTGGCCCCTGGGCATGGGCGGCGGTGCTTCCAGTGGCAGTGGCTGTGCATGCAAGAGGCGGCAGGAGCAGTGCAGGGTCGGTGGCTAGGGGCGGCGGCGGCGCTCCAGGGATGGGGGTGGTGACGACTCGGCCTAGGTGGGTGGCGGCGGGTTGAGGATGGGTTCGACGTCGGCATAGCTTCGACGGCAGCGGCTCGGCTTGGGCTCGGCCCGTGGTGACGGCGGTGAGGCAGGGTGACGGCATGCGCGACTACGGCGACTCAGCAGAGGGCGACGGCAGGGGCGGATCCTGGGGGGTGCCCGGTATGCACGTTCACCCCTCAATTTTTTAGAAAATTTTAACCCCATATATGTCTATTGGGTTTTATATTAAAAGAAAAAGGCTATTTCATAAAATATTTTGGCCTTTTCACCTGAGCAGCCCACAAAAATGATCCAACAACATTTGCAACCAGCCACCTCCACCCTGCCCCCCCCCCCCCCCCCCCCCCCCGCCGAATAACCCTATTATC